>JAXOUE010000080.1:0-113861 GCA_036250105.1 Parasarocladium wereldwijsianum | reverse complement strand
TAATCAGCCCCTTAGCAGCTTGACTATGGGGGAGCGGACGGGACCCCGTATTTTCTACTAGGTATGGTCGTATGTGCCATCTCCGCCTCAAATTTCAAACTATGTATTGATAGTTCATTGATTGACAAACATCTGCGAGGCCATTAGCTTCACTCGTACTTATGCCCTCAAGGGACATCAGAATCCCCATTCAGCGGGTAACTAGGTGGCAGGTGCTCAATTAATTCACGGCCAAGGAGGAAAGCGAAGCACTACTCACCCCAGTAACTCCCGTGTCACGCCTTGAGTCACCCATATAGTCGTGTTTGTTGGAGTCACCTTTGACTAAACCGGCAATGCCGAGGGAAATCTGGGCTAAGAGCGCACCAACATCGACATATACGCCGTATTGCTTTGTTAGTAAAGTGTTTCATCCACGAACGAACTTGGCGTGCGAGTGGTTACCTGCGCGACTGATGCTTGCAGTACAGATTTTAACATGCTTTCGGGCTTGATCATTTTCCACATGCTCTGTATCCAATTTTCGAACTGTTCCAGCTCGATCACCGCAAGACTTTAAGGGAGATTGGTTTTGATCGTCGTAGGCGAGTCCTGCAAAGCAAATGGCGAGGCCAAGCCAAGCCCAGCGGAAGCTAGGAACAAAGTATGCGAGGAACGCATAGAGGGCGGATGTGACCGCGTGTAATGTAGCGTCTGTAGGCATAATCCTGTCACGAAAAAAAAAAAAGAAAAAAAAGAAAAAAGGGAATTGCAAAGCCTTAGCTGTAGGCGTTGTATATGGATACTTATATACATCCACGTATTGGTTGCGAACACAGCCCGCTGATAATTTATAACGCAACGGAAAGCGAATGAATCTTACGACTCCACCAAGACAATCCATCCCCTGTTAGATAAATGCCCACTTCGATGTCTGACAGACCCGTCACCCGATCACACGCGCCCTACCTAGTTAAGCCCATCAAAACCACATCCAGCCCTATTCTGGCAACTTGACATATTATTTAGCCAATTCGTAGCGAGCACAGTGCTGCTTGGGTTCCGCAAGTGACCTAACTGCGGGGATACAACCCTGCCCAACTCGGCTTGCATACGAGAGAGGACCAACACGGGAGGATTTTCAGGTAGGACTGTCCAAAAGTTCCATGTAACCAACATCGAGACCACAGGCTTGGCAGAGCCGCTCTATCCGGTCACTATCAGCTCGGCCGCTTTGCTGAACTAGGAACTTTCCAAGTGGAAATAAGTTGACTTCGTCCACATAAGTGCAGCAGTACTGAGCATCTACACCAAGAGCAAAGCGCAACCAGTTTTAAGGGGACCTATTGCTGTTAATAGCAGGCTCTATAGTTGCAAATTAGACGTTGTTTGTCAAACTTGTTGATCTTGGTGTCATCCCACGTAGCCCTTTCATGGACAGAGTAGCCATGGGAAGGTAAATCCTTATATTTGTACCTCACGAGATGGTCAGCCGCTTCCAGCGTACCCTTATTCTTGACATTTCTGTACCCAACTGTATCCCATACCTCTTGCTCCGGGGCGATGCCATGATAAAACAACTAGCAAAAGAAAACAAAAAGATAGAGAAAAAAAAAAGCAACATAGGAAATTTTAGGAGGACTCTCTGGACCCTTTGTCCAGCCTTCTCAACTCCAAAATATAAGTCGCGGCGCACTTTGTCGTCATCCACAAGGCCGATCCGATTATTTGTTCTGCAGCTTGGCAATCTCCTGCACCAGCTCCTCGAGGTCTTCGTCGCTGATTTTATCGGCGAGGGATGGTATCAGAGACTTTGCCTCTTCGCTGTCTGAACAGACTAGTGTGCCTATAAATTCGCCAAGATTGGGGCAGGGTCAGCCAGCGAGTTCCCTCTGCAATCGTTCGCAACATCTTCAGACAGGCGTGAGAAGAGGGTATCCTACATACCCAGCTGGGCCCGTTCGAAATACGCGAGCTCTTTGCGAGCGGTGAGCAGGCGCTCTACGGCTTCTACGTTCTCCTTCTCCGTGAAACGCGCAAAGGCGTCCAGGTATGTCATCGTCTGGTTGAGCATCCTAACAAAGCAGCATCCGTTAGCCACTTGATCCTGCAGAATATTCCTGCGCTTGACCCCAGAACATCTCGCTCAGATTTCGAGGCAAAGAAAAACAGGGCAAGAGCTAGAAGATTGGGTCGCGCGGTTCGTACTCGGTCTGGTTTTGGTCCTTATTGTCGGCTTTCCTCTTTGCAGTGATCGCGGACAAGACAAGAGCAGCTTCTGAGAAGGAGAGCGTCTCCACGTTCTGGAAATCCCCGAGGTTGAGAGTTGAAGAGGCCTCTTCGTTGCCCGGAGGCGCGGGCTTCGGACGGGAGGTGCGTTGGGTTGCCATGCTGAGGGCAGATGATGGTAGGAAACCGGAGCGCGATATATCACCGGCGAAGCAGTCGTTATATGTACAAGCTGCGAGGTTATCAAGAAAAGTGTTCCGTATTGTTGCGCTGGCCGCTTTTGAAATCGTGGGAATGTCGAATAGTCGCGTTCGTTGGTGCTTGAAGGACGAGTCTGCATGGTTGAGTGAGACGGTGCAAAGCCACACTCTGAAGCGTGGTGGGGCTGAGGTGTGGCGCCGCTCTCCGTGCGACCAGGAGAGCCTCCTCGATGCCTGGGTGCTGCCTCAGTAGGACCGGACTGCCGTACCACTGCTTGCAGGTAAACATATCGAAAGTTGGATGTGAGTTTCTGTGCCTTCCGTTCTTCTTTGCGAGTCTTCTCACCCTTGCCTGCAGCCCCGGTGCAGTCACCACAACTGTTTGTCACGGTCTGTCAAATGATGAGCCAGTAAAGCGATCAACACCTCACACCGGATGCTCATGGCGCATCATAAATCTTGAGCAATGTGAGCGGTACCTCCAACGTTCGCCCAAGAAGCGCGATGCTGACTCTTCAAGGACTGTATTTGCGCTCATCATCATCAATAAAGCCGGTGGCCTCGTCTACAACAAGCAGTTCAGCGAAGGCGGGCTCAACAGGCTCAGCACCAATGACTACCTCGTGCTAGCTGGCACGTTTCATGGGTAAGTCTTTAAACTTTCGCCCATCTTCGTCGGTGCAGCTCGAATCCTGACTGCCTTCTCAAGTGTCCATGCCATCACGGCAAGATTGAACCCGATCAAGGCGGATCGCCATAGCATCGATGGCTGTAGACCAGAACCTCCCTCCGGGCTCGAGGTCATGGAGACGGAGAACTTTCGACTGCAATGTTTCAACACCATGACGGGCACGAAATTCCTCCTGTTTACTGATACCACACAAACGAACGTGGACGTCACTATCCGCAAGATCTACGACCTCTACGCCGACTACGTTATGAAGAACCCATTCTACTCACTGGAAATGCCAGTGAGATGCGACATGTTTGATCGCAAGTTGTTGTCTTACATTAGGGAGATTAATAATCGGTAGACTCCAAATTGCGAATCATTGCCCAGGGCTGTCATATTCGTAACTCCTCTAGACCTTGAATACAGGCTCTATTTTACAGTCTCTGAGCGTAATGGCATATGCTGCGGCGTCACTACGACGTGTCCATGCTATCACCGCCCTCCTTCTTGTCGTTGTCGTCCTTCTTGTCTCCAGAACCTGACCCGCTGCCCTCGCCCTCCTCTTTGATACCCTCGAGGGGCTCCTTCGAGCCAGCCTCGGCCTCCGCCGCCACCTTCGCCTGCCTCGCCCGCTCCTCCTCCATAGACATTCTGAGTGCCAGTGCCAGCTCGGGCTCAACGTCCGGATCGAAGCCAAACTCAAACTCGTTGTTGGCATCACCACCAGCATCGCCGGACCCAGCACCCTCGCCGAGCAGGATCGGGCTGGCCACAAGCTGATCACTAAGAAGCTTGTGCGACGGCGGGATCACGACGAGGTGGGAGCCCTCGTTGCTCTTGACCTTGTCAATAAACTTTTGCAGCTTCGCCTGGGTTTCCTCGAATTCCCCAAAGAGCACAAAGTCGACGCTGGTGTTCTGCTTCTTCATCATCTTTGCGAGGTCCAGAAGCTCCTTCTCGTCCTCAGTGACGGGCGAGCAGACAAAGACAATTATCCGTGCTCTTTGCGATCGGTTCTGTCGGTGTTTGAGCGCGAGCTAAAAGGTGCACTTCAAGTTAGCGATGTTGAAGGGTAGTTGCGTCAGGGTATAGGTTTATGACTAACCGCTGCGACCTTGATACTGGTCTTGAGCTGGGAGTCGCCCCCAATGTTCTTCTTTGTTCGGTGCAGGCCCTCCAGGATCTTGCCTTGCTCGACGGTGAGGGTTACGAGAACCTCAGGCCCCTTGCCTGCCATGCTCATAAGTCCGACGGAGGATTCTGGGTTACCCTGTGTGATAGACTGGAAGAGAACGTTGACGGCATCGGCTTGCGATTCGAATCGTGAGGGTTGGTAATCTCCATTTCGACTGTGCTCGCTGTTGTCAACGACGACCATAACCGCCTCGAGAACCATCTTGGCGGGGGCGTGTTTGGTATAGCTGGTAGGGAAATAGGTGAGGGCTATGCGGGAGGTGTAGAGTCGAAAGATGGATGGTCAGACGGTGGTTTCTTGTTTCGTCGACCAGCTGTTGAGGTGAACTTTGGGAGTTGAAGGCGATAGCTATGCGCAGAGGGTTGGAGTGTCGTCAGAGCGGTTCAGCCTGGCGAGTGTGTCCTGGATCGGAGGAGACCCACTTGAGCTCGAAGCCGCTTGTGATTGGCGTAGTCAGCTTGACCTAACTTGATGCGGTTAGATCGACAGCCTCAAGTCGGAAGCTCCCACTGCAGCGGACAGCAGGGCATTCCGCGTTTAGGACACCGCCGTGGCTGGACTGGGGTTTGTTTACTTCGAATGCCGCGCTCACCTCCAACACGCTTCTCTGTCATTCATATCCGACCACACACATCTGCGCCCGAGTCCAGCTGTAATCGCCTGAAATTTTCCAACACTTCTCACTCGACTCGTCAGCTCGATCATACAAACACCAGCCGCCATGGCGCCCACACGGCCTGGCAAGCGCCTCTCAACACCTGGACCGAAATCAGCACGACACCCGCGCGTTGTCGATACGCCCACAACCCCAGAGAGAAGCCCGATCAGAAAAAGGAAAGGCATCAGCCTCCGTCACAAACAAACTCTTATCGAGAATTTGCAACTAGAGAGTGAGGTCACCGACATGACCGCCTGATAGCCTGAAGCTAATTATCTTTGCCAGTCACGGAACGCGCCAGGAGGTTACGAGCCCAATATCACATGCAGGCGCAAGGCCTGCGCTCACGAGTCGAGATCCGCATCAACCGTATCCCTACAGCCCTTCGAAAGATGAAAATGGAAGATCTGCTTCAAAAATGCATAGAGCAGCAGACAAAGACGGCAACGGTGGCGAAACCACCCACTGTGCCGGCTAAAGACGCGCCAGCGCGTGGCGGACCAACGAGGACGGCCGCACTGTCTAGGAGCACACAGGCTACATCGCGGAGCCAGAAAGTAATGAGGTATGTTGATCGAGCTGTGAGGTTAGGCGCGCGCCCCGGCTGACAAGTATCATAGTGATGAGCTGGCTGGTGATAAGGAGAACGAGCTTGAGTATGTCGAGACGGCCAAGAAGCGCGTTAGAGCCAACACGGTAGCGTCGGGTAACGTGCGGCCGAACCAGGTCTTGTCGCCGACCTCGTCCAATTCCCGGCTCAATCGACACCTAGACAAGCCAAGCTCGCCCGTCAAGAGCACCCAACGGCCAGGATCACCACTCAAATCAACTGGCGCGGCTAGAGGCGCGGCCGCAGCGTCGAGCATGCTCTCCAACATGGTTGAGAAGGCAAAGGGGACGCGCGCAGCAGCTCCGCGCAAGCAGCCCCTATCATCGAGTGTCAACTCTGCGCCGTCAGCACCGATGGCCGGGACAAGAGGACGGAGACCTGCCACCGCCATGGGAACGGCATCCAGACCGGGCACGAGGATGGGTCGACGACCGAGTGCCGCGAGCGAAGCCAGCGATGGAAGCACGGGAACCACAATTGTCAGGAAGGCTGCTGCGCCATCGTCGCGCCCAACTACGGCCTCTGCTACCAAAAAGGTTATGAGCACCTTCAGGAAGGGGACGACGGCTGCAGATACAAAGAAGACGCCAAGCACAAAAGCCAGCGGGGCAGGTGCTTCGGCTACGGGTGGAAGAATTCTGCGAAAGCGCAACTAGGGCTTCCAAATGGCTGGTTAAGGGTTGGCGGGAGGGCGCCATGGGCTATATGATTCTTTGAGAGGGTTTTCGGTTGTGGAGTTTTTTTACTTTACGAATGAGCGGCGTTTGGGCTTCCTGCATCACAACGTTGCCCGGGGATTGACGACCATGGATTTGATTTTTACAAGGAAAACGCGCTTGGTGCGAATATACTCAATTGGGGTAGCATGAAGGCCCCTCCTTTCATGAAAGTTTGATTACGTTCGCTTTGTTTCCAAATCGTCGTGACTCTATTGCGGTGCAACAGCGTTTGCAGCTGCCGCAGCGGCGGCAGCAGCCTTCTTCTTGAGTTTCTTATCATCAATAAACTCAATGTTGTCCTCCGGGATGTTCTTGTACTTCTCGCCAAGAAACTCAATGAGCTCGTCGCTGACATCGCCCTGGACGACAATCTCCTCTCCTCCGCTCGGGACCTTGGTGACAGACGAGCCGGTGGCAAACTTCTTGCCCAACTCCTTTGCTACCTGAAGTCCAGCGGGCTCACGTTAGCAATCAGGTACTCCTGCAGTGCTCTTCCTCCAGCTTCCCAAGTCCATCGTAATGTAGTCTCTTACCTTCTTCAGCTCCAAGTCGAACGCCTCAAGCCCAATCACGGCCGTGACAAACTTCTTCTTATTCCTCTCGATGCGCTTCACGACGACGGTGCTCTTTGCCATCTTGTCTGCGTGCTTTGCCTCCGCGGCCTCCGCCTTGGCCGCCTTCTTCTGCGCGTCCTTTGCGGCTCGCTTCTGGGCCTCGATCGACAGCGATGCCGTCGATGCTTCGAGAGCTTCTGCAAGACCAGGGGAGAAAAGTCCACGAGGTTAGCGTCAGTTCTCATGAGTTTTGTCTGGTTTTTCGCAGACAAGTTGGTAGGCGGTGGTGCGACGAACCTGCGGACCAGATCCTGTCGTACATGTCGGGATGTGCGGACTGGAGCCATTCCTGGCATTTCTTCACAGTGCCTCCATATTCGCAGTACTAATCACCGCCACAAACAACCAGTATCAGCATCGAGTTCTGTCCTTGGCCTAATACCCGCTTTGAATGGTATTAGACCGATCGGTCGGCTCATCGTATCGGTCTCACCTCTGGCGGCAGAGAACATACTGTTGACGGGCGAAGAAACCAATAAAGTAAGTGATCCAAGAGCTTTCAAGTTTTTGCGACCTGGTGGCGATAGTGAACGTACCTCCGCAGTAAACCACGTGTCTGGATTGGGGCTCTGAGGGAGCGTCTCCCTGCTCTGTTTCCGTCATACCTGCTCAGTTTTGCAGGGTGATGGTTCGCGTGGGAAATGATTGTTTGAGGGTAAAGATTAGGATCGAAGGTGATATACACAGCAGACGCGCGAGCTGTACGGCGATGGCGGGGTAGTAGGTTTCGATGGAGGGGCTCTGGTCCCCAAAAGACGTCAACCAACTGTGGCTGGTGCCTGGACGCCCCTCGAGCTGATGGACTCGGTGCAAAATAAAGTGGTCGAGGCCACTAGCAAAAACACACAAGTGGTTTCCTGACTTCTTTTGCATTGTCTGATGGTGTGGCTTGCGCATGTGAAACCCAAGCACGCCGCGCGAGATGATTATACTGCTCTAATAATCCTTGAATCACATTTACCTGGGTCTGGGTCACCTAACCCAGTTGTAATTATGCCGAAGATAACCTGTTCCGCGCTGTGAGCTACTGCGAGACATAAGTTGCAGCCTCAGTAGAAGGCTACCATCATTCACAGGCAAGGTAGTCGATGCAGGCAAGGAAAGAATAGTTTGAATTATTCGCATCAAGATGGTAGAAGCAGGTTATGATAGCAAACAAACAATAAAGATCATGCGCACAAAACTCAGTAAGGGATGCCGTTGGTCATCAGTTGGAAGTGGTCGTACACGCCGGTGCTGCGGCTGTCATGACTCCTGCGAATCAACCCCTTCATGAAATCGGCAGCCTCTCGCTCACTCTTCTCGATGACGAACCTCTCTCGGAAATGTTGCACACTTTGAGGCTTGAAGCACGGCAATCCACTATCCATCATCAGCAGCACCATCTGGCTCAGCTGATCCATGTACTGTCGGCTCGCCAAGAAGGCCTTGACGCAAAGCTCCTCGAACCACTTGAAGCTTTGGTGGTCGGTCGAGCCGCCCATGACCGCCATCATCTCGCCAGTCAACTTGAAAGGTGCACGCTCGAATTTGATGCCACCGGGAGCAATGTCGAAGCAGAAACCAAAATCGATATGGAGAATGTGCCCGGCATCATCGATCATGATATTGCCATTATGTCGATCCTTGAACTGCAACAGGAAAGAGATAACCGAGTAGGCCGCCATCGACTTGACAAAGTTGTTGCGCGCGCGCTGAAACGCCAACGAGTCTTCGTTTCCATACTTGGAGATAAAGTACTCGTACAGACCGTTGACAGCTTCGCGACCAAGCATGTCGCGGGAGATCGAGTTTGGCAGAACGTCAATCACTCCGCAGCCAGGGGCTGTCGCAGTGACTCGATTCGGGTACACATACACGTCGAGACCGACATTATGGAAGATGCCACGGAAAGCCGCAATCATTTGCAGCGCCAGGACATCTTGCCTGCAGTCATCGCCCACCTTGAAAATGGCAGATTGCCAGACGTCGATGGTGTTACTTTGGTCATCGCTCCCTTCCTTGTGGGTGTCTTCCAACATGTCATTGACCTCGGGCAGCCCGCCCTTGTTCTTCCTAACACGGAAAGTCGCCATGTAAGGTGCTTTAGCATGACTCTGCAACGGGCGACCTGACTTGCGATCGATGCCGATAACCTGACCCTCGGGGTTACTGGGCAGGTACACGCCAACTTGTACTTCAATCTTGCGAAGCTCTTCTTCGATCTTTTGCTTCTTCTCGGGTTTGGGGGCTTTGATGAAAGGCTTGAGCTTGCCCGAGATGCTGGTGACCTCGTCGAAGAAATCAAATTCCCGCTGGTAAAAGTCGCGGTCCGCAGCATCAAAGCTGTCTACCATCTTGGTCATGACACGATCCAGCGTCGGTTTGATTCCGTCCGGGATCTGTGCATCATCGTCCTTGTAAGAGTTCGCCTTCATATTCCAAATGATTTGATGGGCAAAGAGCTGCGAAAATTGAGCGGTCTCCAGGATATATCTCTCAACATATCCAAGAACATCATATCGCAGAGACTGCACGATCTGAGGCACGTAGAAGAAGGTGATATCGTATGCATGGCTCTCCATCGCGCGCATGGCATACTGGATGATGAACGGATGGTCCTTATAGGAGGGCAGGAACATGGTCACGGCAGTGACTGGGTCGACGGCTTGCCAGAACAAGAGGTACTGAAGAAGATTAGTTCACAGTTAGAAGCAACAAAAGGACGGCGGGCACGAACCTTGAGCATGGGGCCGGCGTCGGCCGGCAATTGACCATTGAAAATGAGAGGCAGAGCCTTGGGTTCAGAAATGGCCTTCTCAGGCGTGCTGAGCAACAGGAACCGGATCTCTTTGTGTAGACGGGGAGATTGAAACCTCGTTGCCAACTCAATCGCAATGACGGGATCCTCCCACCAGGCTGTCCGAACCAGAGGAAGGAGCGCGGCTTCAAGGTGGTTCTTATTTGGAGTTTGCACAGTTACCTGCATCGATTGATCATTGAGGGGGTTTATCCACACAGACAGCCGAATTTGCTCGCTCTCGAGAAGGGTCTGCAATAGCTGCTCTTTGCTTTGCAAAGACTTGGCATTGTCCATCGTGCGTGCACCAATCGAAGAAACAAACTTCATTGCGGCGAGAACGTCAGAGATCAGGCGCACCTCAGTCTTCAGCTGCAACACGTTGCTTCCAAAAGACCATTTAGGAGAACCTTTGAACCATGACAAGCCGGCAGACAGAATCTTTTCCTTCAATAGCCATTGAGCAGCATCACTGATGGTCGTACTATAACGCAACACGTGGAGACCGTAGAGGATGATCTGAAATCGGAGTTCCCTGGCCATAGGATGCGCCGGAGCATGGCTGAGTGCGTCCAGCGTGAGTGTGAGCATTCGGATCAGTGCATGCCGAGTATCAGCGCTGCCGAATCTTGTTGCGTTGAAGTGGCTGCTGAAGAACTGCAAAAGGCGGGCATGGGGCGAGAGCAAGTCATGCACTGCCTGTCTCCTTCGCGCCAGTGCTTCGAGATCACTGGGCGCAAATTCCTCTTTCAAGAAAAAAGGATCCGGGTGCATCAGCGTTTGGCTGAACAGACCAAGCTTTCGGGATATCGAGAAACCCCACTGCTGGGCAATTTCATTGACGAGCTTCGATTCAAGGCGGGGGTTCTCGTTGATGACACCTAGCCACAAGGAGACTCCAAGCTTGATGGACTGCTTTGTGAAAAGATCAAATGGGATGCTGACAAGGTAGCGTGCCACCGCCGACTCCTGCTGAGCGCTGCGGCATAAAGCAGCGGCTGCACGTCGCAAAATCTCTCGTATTTCGTGAAATGGGGTGCTCTTCTTGCTGAGGATCCTGGCTTCAGCGTGGGCGAGGACGGTCGCTGCATTGACACTGTCATTGATCGTGACGTCTTGCATGAATGACGATCGTCTATTAGAGTTCAGGTAACTAAGAACCTCGTTGCCCCGATCGGGCAACGTTTTGCCATAGCGATACTCCTGGCGTGTCGTGTACTGTGCGATGAAGTCTGATGAAGTGTTGATGTCGCAATCACCAACCCAGTCGAGTGACTGCAATCGTTGATCGCTTGCAGGCATAATCGAGCCTAGTTGCAATGCAAAGGAACGACCCAGAGAAACATGACCGTAAGCTCCCTCGTCGTCGAACTCGGATAAGTAGGTTTGCAAAAGACCTTTGACATCATGAGGTGCCAGACTAATGGCCCCAGTCACCCATCCCTTTGCCTTACGGTTCAAGATGTCTCGAGTCCATCGTCGAAACTCGTAGTCGTCGGACAGCTGGACGGTGACCTGGCCAAGATTCGACTTGAAGACGGATCGAGGTTCGTACCTGTCAGTCTCAGCCTCCTGACAGCTGAACCACATGAGACTCAATAGCTCCAGGAGTGCGAAGAGAGAGCGTCGATGACAGAGCGAGGAAGGCACATCCTTGATGATGCGATCCGCACATGAGAATGCAGCTTGCTGCACCCGCTCGATACGATGACAACAACCCTCGAAAATAGCGGCAAGTTGCGCGGCAACGTACTGGGCCGAAAAGGCGGCATCAGTACCTGCCGCTGTTTTCCCCAGATAACGGTCAAGAACAGCGGCAGCAACACCATCCATAGTACCTTTGACGTCGCTCTTGCGCATGCTTGGTTCCAGGAAATAATAAAGGACTTGAGTGCAATCGCCTGCCTCCGCGCGCAGGCTTTCCACCAGATATGCTGCCTGAAGGAACATGACTTTGCGATAGCTGAGACCCTTAATGTCATTAGCCTTCGAAGGAACAAGCTCAGTCAGGATCCTCCTCTGCATGACCTCGCGCTCACTCGTGCTGCCTCGCTTGAGGATCGTGTTCAGCTCGATATCGCTCTCCACTTGCTCGCCACGCTGCTCAGCCACCAACGGAGGAGAGTGTATCGCCATGGTGCGGAGTTCACTGATGTAATGCTTCCCCTTCGCCGTGCTGGTAATGAAACCATGCACAACGATATTGAACCAAGCATCTCGGAGCAGTGCATAAAATTCGTCGTTGTCGACAGGGTCAGCGGCAAGATCGTTGGTAGACATGAAGACAGCCAGAGGATGAAGGTGTTCCGCAATCTCATTCGCAGCTTGCTGGACGTCAGCATCCTTGGTGTGTCCACCCGAATGCGCATCTCCGAGGGCAATGATGCTGTCGAGCAGGTGCTCCCAGTAAATATCAAACAGATTTGAGTCGCGGCGCAAATGTGCAGAAATATGCGTCCGTGCTTGGCAGATCTTCGTGTGTCAGTCTCATTGTAGCTGCGGATGAGGACTTGAGGAAAAAGCTTACAGCCTTGAGCAAATATTCCTTGCCGTCAATGACACCTACGTGGCACATTCGCGTGTACTCTTTTAGAAGCTTCTTGAACTGCTGCTGACCACCAGTAAGAGCGAGCTCGGCAGAACTCCTGACGATCTGAACGTCCACATTGGCGTTGATCTTGCCAAGTTTTTGAAGTAGAAGATCTTGAGCCAGAGAGGCAATTTGCTCGTCATGGCAGGAAGTACCGATGGCACAGATGGCACGGACAGTATGCTCGTGTCTGGAGTTGTCCTCATCCTGCATGGCGGCAGGCAAAGATTCCGTGCTCGAGAGGCCATGTTCCTGAACATATGCAGTCGGTCCCTCGAAATCATCAGCCGCAGCGTCGCTGAGCTGTCCATTCGGGCGGGTTGTTTCTGATGTCGGAATGAGTCTGTCGCCAAGCGCGTAGATGGTGCTAATGACAGTGTCCTTGGACAGAAGCTTGAAACCTGATAGACATTGGGGCGTGGCGAAGATGAGCTCTGCCCTTGGACTGCCATTCAAGAAACTCTTGAGTACACGGCTCGCATCCTGCGACGAAGCAAAGTTGCAAGCAATTATTAGGCAGCGGAGCGCAACTGTTGCGAGATTGTCATCTCGTGTGCCCTCACCTTCATCTGGTCCCAAAATGCTGCGAATCCAGTCGATCAGCTCGTCGACATCCGCCATCTCATCGTTGAGTACGGCACAGTTCAACCACGAAATCAAGACCGATGCTTCAAGGCCGTGGTGAGACTTGGGGTGAGCTGACGAAAGGAAAGTCATAAAATCGGCGTCTTCTCTGATCGAGTTGTATTGCTCAAAAACCATTGCTGTGTAAGTATCGACATCATCATCGGTCACTGAGTACGTTTCAGGGAGCGGGCGCTGTGTCCTCGTCATGAGTACATCGAGGACATGTTGTCTTTGTAACTCAGCCTCAGTAGCCACCGTCAAAGATGTACTTGCAACCAAAATCCATGTGAAGCTTCTTCGGAGCAGTTTGCCACCAAGAGGGCGGTTTGCTTGAGCATAATGACGCAGGAAACGCTTCCAGTCCTTGCTCTGTCGTTCGAATAAATGGCTCTCGGCGATGGTAGACGCGGCAGTGTCAACCAAATCCAAGAAGGCTTTTGACAATGCCATGTTGATCCTGCGAACCAATTCAAGTCTCTCCCTAGGTCGCCAAAACCCCATTTGTGCAGATACAGCATCCATGAATCCAACCAACGCAACAGCAAGGTTGACGGTTCGAAAAGCGGCGTCTAAGAACATCTTGCCATGGTCTCCAGGACGTGACGCTACATTCGCCACGGTGGACTCAGTACATCTTTCGACAAACTTGAAAATGCATTCCGAGATATCGGCATGCAAGTTCGGAAATTTGGTTCCAAGTGCGAGCAGGGCGGCGAAGACATTGAATGCCAAGATTTCGGTTGGACTCTGGTCGATCTTGCGAAATAGAGGCGAAGTATCGAATTGCTGTTCAGTGGCCTCGCGTACGTACGGCTTCAGCTGGTGAACGAGCCTGCCGGCGTTCTTATCGGATTGTAGGCTCGGTGCGCTTTTGCAGAGAGCCAGGAGAACCTCAAGCTCGCGAATGGACTACGAGAAACCAGGATCAGGAAATGTTACAGCAGTTGACGCAGGCATAAGATGCAACTCACCATCGCCCCGGTCAGGGTGCCAGAAGAGGAGGATCCATTGTGCGCGGTCCTACTCCGAGCCCCTGGAGGAGGCACTGCTTTGCACAGGCGATCAAGGTCCGTCTGGTCGACACTGGCAGAGCTGGTGGCAGAAAGAGTCGCAATCTTCTGCAGCGCTCTCGCGCGAATGCCGATAGCCATGGCTCGACTCCGTCAAAAGCAAAGGCAGCGGTGCGCGAGGACACAAGAAAGGGGTTGCTGTGTGCCCTGAGCAATAGCTGCCAAAATGAGGGTGTCGCGGCAGCTTCGCGGAAACGGAGCCACCAACCGCGATATGACGTCCAGGGGTCGGACATCTGCGCACGTTGCTACCGGGTATGTTGGTGCTTAGTCATCCCAGCTTCATAGCTCAAGGCTGCGAGCTTGACGCGTTCTCCGCTTGCGACCTCACTCGAGGAAGAGCTCCAGCCCACGTCACTGTAATCCAACATACAAACGCCTCGAAACTCTTCTATTGAACCACACGAGTGCGTACCGAGCCGTTTGAGATCGATCTTACACTGCCTCAACAGTAAAATACAAGATGGCTGCCATGTTTAGCCAGAACCCGTTGATGAACGGCCCCAACTACTCGTTTTCTGATGCCCCCAAAACGAACAACGGCGAGCTGAGGGAGCATCGCTTTAACCCGTAGGTAGCAGATGCCAAGTTTCCGCAGACGTATACTCACACAACTCTGCAGCTACACCGACAATGGCGGTTCCACGCTAGCTATTGCGGGTGCCGACTTCGCGATCATGGCCGGCGATACTCGACACACAAGCGGCTACAGCATCAACTCTCGCATGTCCCCCAAGGTTTTCAAGATCGGCGGTACATCAGCCGACCAGAGCGATGCGAGTATTGTGCTGTCCGTCTGCGGTTTCGCAGCTGATGGCGAGGCTCTCCGCGACCGACTCGATACCATCTGCAAGATGTACCGGTACCGCCATGGCAAGCCCATGACAGTGAACGCATGCGCCAAACGACTCTCTACCATTCTCTACGGCAAGCGATTCTTCCCGTTCTACACCCACGCCATGCTCGGTGGGCTCGACGAGGAGGGCAAGGGTGCCGTCTACTCTTACGACCCAGTTGGCAGCTACGAGCGAGAGCAATGTCGAGCCGGAGGTGCTGCCGGCAGTCTCATCATGCCTTTCCTCGACAATCAGGTCAACTTCAAAAACCAATACATTCCCGGTAGCGGAGAGGGGCACGATCTCAAGGAGCGCGAGCGCAAGCCCCTGACAAGGCCACAGGTCGAGACAATTATCAAGGATGCGTTCGATGGAGCAGTTGAACGTCACATCGAGGTTGGAGACAGCTTGCAGATGCTGATAATTACCAAGGATGGTATTGAGGAGTCATTCTTGCCCCTGAAGAAGGATTAAAGGAAATGGCTTTTACGACATGAATGCAAAGATGTACAGTATTAGAGCGAACTTGAATGGAAGGGTCTTCTGTATCAGCCTGTGATTCGCCCATTGGTCTCGGTTTCTAATGACGCAAAATCCTACTGACCAAACTGATGCTCATGTCGAACACGTCCGCAGCCGCAGACAGCACTGCTGGTTCAATATATAATTACCTGCACTGACTTCATGGGCGGGAGGGCGCAGAGAGCAACGCATTGACGGTTTATGGCGACGCAGGGAGGGCGACAATATAAGCAAAGAAGCCGTAATGTTGCTAGATGATGCTTTGGCGTGATCATGAGCAAATGCCAGGCTTCACCAGACGGCGTTCCTCCTGTTCCCAAATGCTCGACCTGAGAGTACTGGCGACTTGCGGCCCCGATTAGTTGGCATATGCTCACCGGTTCGTTATATCTATTACATTGAGTATCCGTATGCACATATTTGCCTACACTCTACGGCGGCGACTCGTAGATCGAAGCTACCCTGTAGTCCACACTGAAGTTCACTACCGGATTGCAATGTCATACCCAATGGCATTCCTCACTCAATTTTCGAATCACTGTGGAGGGAGGTCCTCGACGGGAGGTTATCAGCTGGAGCATCTGTAGGGTTTTTCTGATGACCAAAATAACAAAGTGCTACCTTATGACACGAACACGAACTTGTGCTAGGCACCTATCCGGATAGTGGACAAACTCAACGAGTGCAGTCGCTTGTTGTTGAATGAAACTGCTGTCCTTTAGCTTACCATCACACATACCTTGGTTGCTTCCCACTTGGGCAATTTCGCACAGACAGAGAATGGCATGGCGAACAGGAGCGGTACAATAGCTTGAACAAAGATGCAGAATCAGAGTCTCGCCACCAAAAAGTATGGATACAATTATGTGCGAACCGGGCGCGACCTCCGGCGTGGGCGTAGCCAGAACCTCTGCGCAGTCGTTCTTCGCAGACACGGCTCCAAACGACGGCATATCAAAATTGCCACCTTGAGTTTGCTCGTCGGAAAATAGTAGCGGTTCACAATTGGCGGTTTCGGGATAGGCCAGATCTGCAGGGTCTTAGTGTGGCTCAGCTGTCAACACGCCACAATAGTGTGGCGTATCCGTGGACAGCTCGATCATCGAGGTCATTGAATATTCTCAGTGTCCCAGCCAAATCATCACAACCCTCGAGGACGGGGCTTGCAAATGTCGGACTCGACTAGCTGCGCGAGCCCGTGGGTTCGCAGCTCTTGTTGTTCGCGATGAGTGGCGAAGTTGCCTGCGCTTCGCCGGTGGCCGGGACTATGTGGACTCATCAACTCCTCCTGTTCCATGATGCCACTGACGAAATTGATGCAAAGCTGCGATGGAGGAAGCGAATGTGTTTTTCGGTACCTATGGCGTCATGCTGTGTTGGGAGAAAGGGTGTGGCTGGAGGCAGCACGCGAGCTAGATCGGGTTAGGAGAGCAGCCCGCGGAGCATACTGGCGTCTCGAAGTGAAATCCATCGACGCTCATGCTATTGATCGGTCGATACTTGATCAGGGATTGCTGCCGCCTTTGAAGCATCGCAATTCAAACGTCAAGGAGGCTGTGATGGCATCGATGTGGCCGGCCGACATTTGCCACACTACATACGCGTCGACAACCCTTGCCAGGCAGTGGTCCGGTTGTGGCTATCTCACCGCGCACTTGTATGGGTCTTGGGAGTCTTGGTCACCATCATGTTGCGAAGCGGGCTTGTCACCTGACCCGGTAACCAATTCCTAGCTTCAACAGGGCGACATAGATACAGGTATAACGCCAGAGTAAGGCTCGAGAAGTGTCTCGGCCATTGTTGACATCACGAAAGTACTTGTGAAATGCATCGCATCTTTGTGGCAGCAATCGCCCGTCTGTTGATTCTGGTCCATCCCAAGTACTCATGATGTCATCGCTTAAGATCCCAACTGAGGCAGGTGGGCCTGACTCGAGACCATGGCGCGCTTGCGGCCCTAGCTCTGTGGGTTCTGAATCCACCAGCGAGAAATTCCATGCGAGGCTATCGAATTGGCGAAAGGGCACAAACAATCCCCATCTCTCCACGACTCGCACGGAGACGACACAAAGAAAGGCTTGACCTGTCCGAAATACTTCGCGTTGGGGGGCCAGGATAGCGCTCCGACGCGAAACAATGCCCCTCTTTTCATTTGGGATTTCTCAACTTGGACCAAACCGTTCGCCTTTGACTGTCCGTCAAGTTGACGAGGACTCTCCCCAGGCAAGCCAAGCCAGACCCCCCTGGTCAACGCTACATCTTCGGTCTGCAGTTGACGCCGTGGTCAGATGACAGTGCAGCTCTCGGTGGATGCATAGGAACTCGCCGCGGACCCGATGACGACGCGCTCCTCAGTGCACAATTATGTATTCGATGTGAGATCTCACCTCTGGGGTATGCTTTATCAGTCGCACGTCATTCTGCCCATCCTTAATTCGCAACGAACAAAACTGTCTCGCTCGATGACAAGGCATCAGCGAGCAGTGGGCCCAAATGTGTGCGTGACGCATCTCAAGTTGTCAAGGACATGTGTTGCGTTGTGCTTGTCGTTGCGAATTTGAGGTCATGACTTCGTGGCTGCAGGGAGACAGGAATTGACAGCGAAGCTGTGTGCGATCGCCAAACCAAGACTTCGATCCTGCACAACATGGAATTTTCGAGGTTCCAAAGTTGCGGCGCCTTACCTCTAACGATGTCATGCCGATCACCTTTCACTCTATGCCTGCTGACACGCCAGGGGTATCGCCAGCGACGACACCACCAAAACCGCGCTCCGACTCGAACCCTAGTCGACCCATGGCACATCAATCGATGCCATGGCGACAGGGCCAAGTCGATATCATCGATCGCACCGGGTGTCTTCGCAGCGTTACCTGGACACGCGGGGACTGCGTTTTTAGCTTGGGACTGCTCTGGGGCCCGACAGCGCTGACGTAGTGCCTTGACGTTGAGCACTGGGGTTCAATCTCCGTGCATCTCGATGACAAATGCCGATGATCAGATTTTGTGTGTCCATTGCAATGCTTCGCTCCTAGGAGCCAGATCTCCTTTTGCGTGAAGTCGCGAACTGACAGATGGTGCGATGCGGATCATAGTCGAACGTTGAGTAAGGCATGAGTTGAAGAGCAACTTTGCACATCACGAGGAAACCAAACCGATTGCGCAGGTCTCACGCACATTCTGTCAGAACCGAATAGACCTGCGAGCTCCTTATCTACATGGTGTCTTGGATGATATTTCATGTCAACATAAACTTCGCAGCGAAACGGTGAGGCCGACCGCAATGAATTCCAGGCACAGACAGTCGCTGCGTCAATTGCAGCAAAGAACCCAAGAGTCTTACTCCATATCTCAATTGACGGCCCGGCACCGTCCGCCAGCAAAAGCCAGCAGCCTGATGACGTTAATAAAGGGGAGCCCATTTGAATTCAGAGTCTTTGAGCACACGCCCTCTCCGTCGTCATAGCGAGACGTAGCGCTACCCACAGATTCCAAGGATCAGCGCCTGTTCTCGCCTGTCGACTTACACACATCGACAGGTTGAGGCAACTATGCACCTCAAAAGCTCGGCACATTGTTGACCGGAATGCTGAGCGACGCTTTGGATGAACGCAATTGAGTCCTAGGGATTTGGTTGTGTCTGGTCAGATCGCGCGGCGACACACTGATTGACAATCCTCAGGCTCTCGACGAAGGAGCCGACCAATGGTAATCGGATCAGTGAGCGTGACGGACGAGCTGTCTTCCTGTCTGGCGTGGTGAATTTCCACACAAGGAAAATTTAAGGGTTCACGTCGCCACTAGTCAGGCAAACACGGGGACGTTGCGCTTGCAGGCCCCCACGGGCCAGCCTCGACGATGTCTCGTCATTGGGAGCCTCCTGGGGCAGTTGGAGGGATGCACATTCTCAGCGAGTACCTTCGTTGAAGCTCGAGGTCGCTCGGGCCACACCCCTCCCCCAACCCTTGGTGGACGTCGCCGAAGGTTATGCAAACTCTACAGTTCTCGACCCTTCTAGTGGAGGGGCCGTGTACTTGTAAACCTCTGAGCAGACCGAGAGAAGCAAGGGTCCCATGGTACTTGGAGAACGCAACGATGCACCGAGGTACAACACCGGCAGTTTCGATCTTCCGCTGCAGTGGGCAGCTGTGGTTTCCTCCACCTTGAATCTGCTCATACCGCGAGCCGAAAAGCGCTGGGCATCACAGCGTCTCGCCCAACGCTGCCGTCCTGAGCCTCTTCTGCATGTACCTACATTGCCCTGCAAGGGTCCGCCCTCGATGCCATGGGCAGGCAGCTGGGCTGATGAACATGCGAGTCTCGACCATCCATGTTGTGATGGGAAGGCTGGGACCCCCGGGCGGCGAAAGGGCAGAGCTCTGCCGAGCGGATTTGCCTCCTACCAAGTCGCAGAAAGGCTTCCCCGACTGGGATTTATCCTCACACACCCAGGGGTCCATGACTTTTTGCTCCTGGGTACCGACTCCCATGGCATTTTGCTCCTTGTGCGAATGACTAGACCCTCTTCCCACGTTGACGACAGTCAACTCGACCTAGCTCGCGTTCCTCACACCCCTCTGATGCACAATTACGCTTTCCAGTGACGCTTCATCAGTGCCCGGCCAAAGCTGGCGGTTCCGTCAAACCGTGTCGCCCTGATCTTCCCGCCGCTACTCTTAATCTGACCCTGGGAACATATTCCTGAGGTGGCGTAGCCTGTCCTCATCTGTCCATCGATTACGACCAAGTAACAAGCTTTGGTCCAAGGTTGAGTCTGCGTGTAGTACTTGTAAGTTCTACATGTCACTGGACGCGAGCTTTGCAACGTCCCTAACTCTTTCTGTCAGAATGCATCTCCCCTGTGATGCGACGAGTCTAGTGCTGTCTGTCTCTGAACGGCCTCGGGTGGTCCTGGTTTGCCACAGAGACCCCATAATCAGGAAAGATCATGCACGATCTCTCTCTATTGTCTAGCAATATCTTGCTTCATCTTCCCGGAATAGAGCTTGTCGTTGGATTGGCTTGTGAGCCGACCCTTGTGTGTTACTCGTCGGGGACTGGACGCAGATTCTCACTTTTGGACACTCGAGTAGCTCCAACTAAGTAAGAAACGATCTCCTGCAGTTGATTTAAACTTCTGAGCTGTAAGTTCTTGTGATAACACTCTGGAACGCCTGGGTTAACCGAGATGAGATCAACTAACCACGGCAGCTCCTCATTCAGCTTCCGAATCAAGTTCTGCTTTGCTTGGAACAGCAGCCACGTTCAGGTTCTGCCAATATCAGAGTAGAGGAGAGCTCCGAAAGACACCAATATTCGAGCGACATATACCAATTCACGCCCAAGTGCCGACATCAAAGGAACTCCGCTATCCGCCAGCGACCCTGAATCACATAACCGCTTGCCAGACACAGCATTCTCGACAGCCAATATGGGGGAACCACCGCCGTCCGAGAAGCCTTCAGCGTACGACATGGCATCCATGTCAAGTGCGTTACCACAAGCGCGCCAGGGACAAGTTGATCATCCGCAGCAGTCGCCTTCGTACTCGCACCAACATGGACCACATCCTATGCTCCAGCAAATGCCGCATGTGGCTCATTACAATGCACAAGCACCGTTGCAAAACCAGTACTATCCCCAAGGTCAATACGTTCCGCAGTACTACGGCGAGGGATCAACTCAACGTCTTGGGACGAACTTCTATCAGCCTCACGTACAGTTAGGACACCCCGCGAGCGGATACTACTATCATCAGACGCCGGCAAACTACCACGGGATAGGCCCTCCGATGCCGCACCCAAGGATGCATAGTTCTTATAGCGGTACAATGCGTGGTACTGACGCGGGCTTTTCTGTCCCATCAAATGAAAACCGAGGTACGAAAGCACCGACGCACTCACGAATACCTGCCCGCGGTATGGGTTTTGTATCATAACAACAATGCAACAGCCATCACTCACACGGTCACAGGTTCTGCAGATTCGCGTTCAGGAGGCGTTCGTGGGCCACCTCGAAAGCCTCGGCAGAGTGGTAAGTACATATTCTCACCCAGTTGCGTCGCAAGCCGGTGAAAACCTCCGTGCAAGCTTGACTCATCCTCAAGCACAAATTGCTGACCAACGCATAGGGCACGCCATCTGGATTGGAAACTTGCCGCCGCAGACTGACCTGATGAACCTTGTGCAGCACGTTTGCAAGGAAACATCTGGCCTTCAGTCTCTGTTTCTCATTTCCAAGAGCAATTGTGCGTTTGCAAATTACAAGGACGAAACCGCTTCTTCTACGGCGCAACAGAAACTACACGACTCGAGATTTCAATCGGTGCGATTGGTCAGCCGAATTCGCAAAACTCCGACGGAGAACGTCTCGTCTTCAGCGGCGTTGGCCGAATACAATTCGAAAACTCCAGTTACGGTTTCGTCGACCGAGATTCCTCCTCCCGAGGCGCGCCCCGACCCGAAAACCGAAACAACGGTTTTGGAGAAGCCTCATGAGACAGCAGAAACTTCAGAGCCTGCATCAAAGCAGAACAAATTCTTCATTCTGAAGAGTCTGACGGTCAATGATCTGGACACAAGCGTGCGCAGAGGAATCTGGGCTACGCAATCGCACAATGAACATGTACTGAACAATGCGTACAAGGTAGGCATGTTGTCAGACCAAATTTCATTTATCACAGGCTAACCAGTGGTGGAACAGAACGCGGAGAATGTTTTCTTGATTTTCTCTGCCAATAAGTCAGGGGAATATTACGGTTACGCCAGGATGTCGTCGCAAATCAATCAAGATCCAGCCGCTGCGATTGAATTCGGCCCAGCTGCCCACGCTTCGAACGATGCAGGTGCACCGCAGACCATTCCGACCGAAGCGACCGAATCTGTACCCCGTGGGACAATCATCGACGATTCGGCACGCGGGACGATCTTTTGGGAGGTAGACAGGGAGGATCACGACGCTGAGTCCGATTCTGGTAGCGAAATCTCGAGCCAGGACAGCAATGCAGGGGACGAGCCAGAGAAGACTTGGGGGAAACCATTCCAATTAGAGTGGCTATCTACTACTCGGCTACCTTTTTATCGAACCAGGGGTTTACGAAACCCCTGGAACGCCAACCGCGAGGTGAAGATCGCGAGAGATGGAACGGAACTGGAGCCGTCCGTGGGTCGAAAGCTCATTGGGCTTTTCAACACTGCTCACACTTCGGCCCCCCTGGCCCCGGCAATGAGGCCACCTCCTCACATGGTGCCCATGCCCGGTTATCCTCAGGTGCGGCCATACGGGCAGTAGGATGCTCGTCTTTTGCCGATCTTCATGCGACATAGGAGGAAAACGGAATTTCATTACCTTGGGATCAAGGGTGGGGAGTTTAGGCGCTCAGGATACACGGCTGAGACCTCACGCATTTCTAGAGGAAACATCCTTCAGACTACAACATTTTCTTTTCTTGCTTTTAGACTTTGCACTCAGCGATAGGGAGGTTCTATTGCCACCCATAGGGCTAGTTCAGTGTCAGGAACACGAATTATTTGATCTTTTTTCCGCAACCTTCTCCAAGTTCTGTCTATCCATACTCCGACGTGTAAGCCGAGCGTTAGCCCTCCGCAGTCTATCAAACTAGCACCCTATATGATAATATTATCAACTGTTGTTTCGGAGGTTGAGAAATCACGCTGTGATGAAACAAGAAATATTAAAGCATGATAAGCAACGCCGTCACATGCCATTTCGTGATGACTTGCTAATGGGATGCGCCGTTTCAAAATGTTTTCATAAGTGGTCGACTATAAAACCCGTCATTCAGATATCGAGAGCGCGGGAACAAGCGATCTTCTTTGATTGGCAAGAGACAGTCCGTTACCCTAGTCGTGCAGATATTGCACGTGCAGATATTACACGTGCTGAGCGAAGTGCAAAGCAACGAATATTCCATGTCGTCAAGGACAATTGTGGCTGGTGTCGCGTTCGAGGATGTGGCTGAACCGCACCAGCCACGCTGAAAGCCACTTACCATGGGCACTACTTTGGACCCTTGGCCCAGCGGGTCGTGAATCTACTCAAATCAATGTGTATCACGGCAAAATCAATATCAGGTCCGTTCCTGCTGATTTCCGACCTCATTTGTGATGTTTGTTATTGCATGTTGCATTCATTGGTCACACGCCACCATTCAGCGTCAGCGTTGTGACGGTATAGCTTGTCGAACGGCGCCGAAGTAGCTGGAACCTTCCATCACGTTCTCGTAGTTTCACGATACTGCCAGTGTCGGCGCACCTGGTGCCGTCAGGCTGACGCAACAATCGAATGGTTACCACGCATTTCGCGATGATTCTAGATGACGAATGGGTGAAGTGTTTCCAGTGCATTCGTGAAAAGGATGGAATATTGCGTTGTAGGTATAAAGCAAACGTCTGTTTCCCGGTCTCCTCCATCTGTTTCATTCTCAGAACAACACAAGAGCAACGACATCGTGATCACCACTATCATCAAGCGAACTATTCTGCGCTTTCGAAAACACTTCCAATCTTCTTCAACTCTTACAACACGCACATCAAAAACATTCCATCATACACAATGGCTTTCTTCCCTCGCAGCTTCTACCAGCCCTCCGCTCAGACGGAGAGTGCCTCCTTCACTCCCCTCTTCCGTCTGCTCGAGGACTTTGATACATACTCTCGCGGATCCGACAGCTCTTCTCGCCGCTCCGTGACCCCCACCTGGCTGCCTAAGTTCGACATTCGTGAGACTGGTGAAGCTTTCCAGCTTCACGGCGAGCTGCCCGGCATGAACAAGGAAAACGTCCACATTGAGTTCACCGAGCCCCAGACCATGATCATCCGCGGCAGGTCTGAGCGCAACTACACTGCCGGCACCCCTCCCCAGGAGGCTACCCAGGCAATCGAGTCTTCGGACGGAGCACCCAAGTCTCCGACCAACAGCCACCAAGCCACTGTGCAAGACGACGACGAAGACCAGACTGGATCTGGAACCATTACGAAGAAGTCCGAGGAGAAGCAGGTGTCAAAGAAGCCTGCCGACAAGGCCAAGTACTGGCTCTCGGAGCGCAGCATTGGCGAGTTCACTCGCACTTTCAACTTCCCCTCGCGCGTCGATCAGGAAAACGTCACTGCCAACTTTGCCGACGGCATCCTGAACGTCGTAGTTCCCAAGGCGAAGAAGCACGAGGCTCGCCGCATCACCATTCAGTAAACGATGACTCGAACGTCAAACAAGCCGCCTCGGCTTTGGCCAGCATAATTCGGTGTTTTCGCGTCTTTCCGGTTTACTTTTCCGAGTTCCATCTTTGCCCGACTTTTTACGATAATGCAAAGTAATGGCCATAATGATTTGAGTCTTTTAATTCCTTTCAGGAGGGAGATGTACAATAGTTTGCAGATTTCAACTAATCAACTTGCATGATTCAACTTACACAAAGTCCGTCTTATTTGATTGTGATTGGTGATGACACGAAAATTGCTGTTGAGTGATGTTCACCTCAATATTCAAGTAGATCATGTGCCCGGCCCTTTCTGGGACATAGTTGTGGTTGCCATGCATAGGTTGTGATCTAGACCGTGAAAAGAATTGCCATCGCCGCTTGAATCGTGACCAGTACTACGCCAAAGTCGAAAGGAGACTTGTCATGCCGCGGGGCGAATAAGTCACGTGACTTGGCGTGTCTGGTGCCTGGTGCCTAGATCGGGCGAACGCGCCGACCGCGTGTGGCCCATACGCACCTCACGCAAGACAAAAGCGTGAATCGCCACCGACTACTGCTACAAAGTCTGAAAAACCCCCCGGCACACGTGGTTTATCTTCTCTGTGATTTACTTTCGAAAGTAGCAAACATGGCCGAAGAACATGATGAGTCTCAGATGGGTGAGGAGAGCCTGATGGGTCCCGGAGCGCCCACCCCTCTGACGGCTTTGGAAGTGAGTTGACTTTGTTATCTCTAACTGCCTCTGTGCTGATCGCTGATTTCGCTCTTCTTCTTTCACAGGGCATCGCCGGATTGACGAAGCGTGACATCCAGCTTATTGTTGACGGAGGGTACAATACTGTTGAGTCCGTTGCGTACACTCCTCGGCGAGTGCTGGAACAAATCAAGGGTATTTCAGAGCAAAAGGCCACCAAAATTTTGAGTGAAGGTAAGCGAACCCAATTTGTTTCATTGCCGCCTTCTACTTGGGTTGTATCTGACCATAGAACAGCCTCGAAACTGGTGCCTATGGGCTTTACGACCGCGACTGAAATGCACCAACGGCGGAGTGAGCTCATTTCCATCACTACTGGCTCCAAGAACTTGGACACTTTGCTTGCCGGTGGTATTGAGACTGGCTCGGTGACAGAGCTTTTTGGAGAATTCCGTACCGGTAAAAGTCAGATCTGTCACACATTGGCGGTCACTTGTCAGCTGCCCTTCGACATGGGTGGCGGCGAAGGCAAGTGTATGTACATTGACACTGAGGGCACTTTTCGTCCGGTCCGTCTGCTTGGCGTCGCAAATCGCTTTGGTCTTTCTGGAGAGGAGGTTCTCGACAATGTAGCCTACGCGCGTGCCTACAATTCGGATCATCAGCTGCAACTACTTAACCAGGCAGCGGCGATGATGTGCGAGACTCGCTTCTCGCTTCTCATTGTGGACAGCGCCACCTCTCTTTATCGCACAGATTTCTGTGGCCGAGGAGAACTCTCAAATCGTCAAACCCATCTCGCCAAATTCATGAGGACTCTTCAACGGCTCGCGGACGAATTTGGCATTGCCGTGGTGATCACCAACCAGGTTGTCGCGCAAGTTGACGGTGGTCCCAGCGCCATGTTCAACCCGGACCCGAAGAAACCTATCGGTGGCAACATCATTGCGCATGCCAGCACGACACGAATCAGCCTGAAGAAGGGTCGTGCGGAGACTCGTATTGCGAAGATCTACGACAGTCCCTGCCTTCCTGAGAGTGATACGCTCTTCGCGATCTCCGAGGAGGGTATCACCGACCCAGCCCCAAAGGATATGGAGAAGGAATAAGTTAAGTCTCACAAAGGTGTCAACGAGAAGTTGGAGTTGGGTCATCTTGATTTCATTATGATATGGCATGATGGGTCGGCGTTGTTGCGAGACGGCTTGTGGGGCATATTTGCATGGCTACTGGCGTTTAGAATTGGGAGATGTTTGCTTTTGATTTATGTTAATGGTCAATCATGAGTTGTGTCTTCATATCATAGCTATCCTTGAAAAAACAAAAAATAATCACATAACCAAATCACAATAACGTCTCTTACTAGAACCAGGTGGTGCGGTGCCTGGCAAGCTCACTGCCAAATTGGGGTTAGTGGCTTCTGCGTCGCGATCAGAGGTCGAATTTGTGACTTGCAACCTCCAAACAACGCGACCAAGATTGCTGTCTTATTTCTCGCCTCGATCACAACCACGACCCCGAACTTCAGCTATCAGAAGTAATAACGATCGTATCGAAGACGTCGACGCGATTGCCAACCTCGTATGGAGGCATAATGGACTCGCGAGAGACGCCGTACTACTTCAAGGAAACCCGCCTGAACCTCGAGCCTTCTTCCAATGGAGCTGTAGTCAACATCCGCGTGCCTGCGGGCCCGGGCAGCGACGAGGGTTCTCGCAAAGCTATCGTTGATCCGTCATTCGAAGACGAGACGAGTTTCAAGCTGAAGAATCTGGCGGGCGCCTCCTCGATATACCATCGGCAATGGCATGATTCTCCACGCAGCTTCCTGTGGAGGGTACTAGAGGACGGAAAGCAATTGAGCATTCGGGCGGTGGACGTTGCGAAAAAGGACAACACGATTGATGCGCCACTGATTCTCAATCTTAACTTTGCTGTCCCGATTCAACCAGGTTGTGTTGCTTTCAGCGATCCCAAAGAGCACGATGCTCTCGCAGTCTACGTCCTCGACGAATCCTCGAGACTATTCACATTCACTCTGCGCCCGGATACCTTCAGGAAAAAGTCAGCAGTCGACGCTGGGCTTTCTGGATTGGCAAAAGTTCAAACGCCGAAAGGTCTGGGATTCAAGCAAGCCCATCGCTTAGTGGCGGCTACGGCTAACATCCTCCTCATCACCACCAATGATGGAGGGATGATCCGGCTTGACAAGAGGAACTCCAACGATTGTGAGTAGCGTAGAAGTCTTGTATCTTTTTTTTGCAGCCTCGCTAACGCGCATCGTAGCATCTGTTCAGCTTTGGGACGAAACACTCTTCAACGTACAAGGATGGGCCCAAAACCTCCGAAGTTTGCTCCCGTTTCAGGGGAAGCATCTCGTCAAGTACGGCAAAGTCAACATGGAATACAGTGCAGCGACGTCGATTCAGATCACGAACCTCGGTCTCGACGACACATTATTTGCGATTACGATATGTCTCGACCATCGAATGAGGATCTGGAACCTGCAAGATGGTCAGATCTTGTACACCGGTGATATTCTGAACACGGAGAGAGCTCCCCAAGAAGTCGGCAAATGGTCCATTGATCCTTCACAATCCAACTTGATCCAGGTGACTGGAAAGGATCGGGGCCAGCGCATCTGTTCAACTTTCTCGCCCGTCGGTACTGGGGAATTCAAGTTCTGGAGGATCATCGCCAAAGATGCCCACACAATCGCTGTCGACGACTTGTTTCCCAAGGAGAGGCTGATCCCGCACACCCCGTCGGCGGATGTCTGGACGTTGGCAGATTTTGTGCTCGCTTCCCCCGGCGATGGCTCGATCAATCTCTGGACTCTGTGGAAGAATAACCTCATCTATCGCGTGCAACGCCTCGAACTGGAGCGCAAAAATATGGCTCAATCGTGGGAGGATGGATGGGACGCCGTGTATGCGGAGACTGGCTTGGTCACGGCTGAGAACTCTGGTCCTTGTGATCCGACGGACGTGACAGAGAAGTGGTTGCAGATGATATTGCAACCCGGCAGATTCACGAAAGCGACTCTGCAAACAGCCTTATCTATTTATGAGCGCGGCCTCGGAGCTTCCAGGGACAGTAGCCAAAGTCGAGGCCTCGCAGAATCGATTTGCACCGTTCTCGGTTCCTCAGCTTCTCTGGAGCGCAGCTCATCTGGCCAAATGGACTATGAGCAGTTCCGAGCTTCCAGCGAAACGCAATGGAGGCGGTTCTATCGGCTCTTGGTCGAATTGGACCGCCAGAGAGGTGAAGCCATCGGACTGGCTTTGGACCCTGAAGCCGACCTCGTATGGGTTGTCTGCAGCGATATGCTATCGGCAATCAGAGAATGCAGCGACTTGGAGAGGTTATATCACAGTCTCGATGTTCCTGAGCAGGGCCGTGAGAACCAGGCGGCTCTGGTTGGCACAGCTCTGACACTCGTTGATGGCTTCTCGGACCACTTTCTCCAATTGTCCGAAGCAGCGCTTCGACCGGAGCTCTTCGAGGAGTCGAACAAGACGGATTTGGAACGGATAGAGATTTTCGAGAACAAGGCGGGCTTCTGGCGAGGCATTACGGAAGAAGATTGCAACCAGGTCAACGATACACTGGGTACCAACTTTACGAGAGTCAACGATGACTTGTACAGCGATGTGCTTGGTCTTCTCAACAGTCCTCCCAGCAGCAGAAACCGAAATCGCCGCCATCTACTTACAGAATTTGGGCGAAAGCTTATCATGCAAGGCACACAAGATAATATCGAGATCCGACGGAAGGTCTGCTTTACTCAGCTCATCCTTCTAGCGCACATGGAGTTTGACTTTGATGAGAACGCGGCCGAGGATCAGCTTCACAACAGAGTTGACGTGGGCAGAGTGTTTAGAGACCTGATTGTTTCCCTGCGCCGACTTGAGTGGCTGAAATGGCTCGCCAACGCAGAGATCTCCAGCTCAACTACAGCTTCCGAACGTGGAGCGTCATTGCCAGCCAAGGATCCCTCTCAGTTGATAACAGTTTTGGAGGCCAACGTGGCGAGCATGCTAGGTTTCGCTGACCACAGGGGTGAACAACTCGCACTCAGCGTGACGGACATGGTGTCGAATCTCTGTGCTTCCGACAGCGATGTCGAGATCATGCCTTCGTTTGTGCAGTGCTTCCTGCTCAAGCGTGGACGCGCAGATCTAGCAGCAGACCTGGCGCCATTCTGTGATGACAGCGCCTTCTCGGTATACATTCAAGGCCGTGTCCTGTTGGCTCTGAAAAACTTCAGCTCTGCGGCTTTGTGCTTCCGCGAGGCTGCGGACGGGATGAGTAAGTTCAATCCTTTCACTTTTGCGCATTTACAATTGCTCACAATCTTGACAGGCGCCGAGAACGTCCAATTCGAGAGACACAGCAGCGGTCTTTTGGATGATACCGAATGGAACCTTTTCAATGGTGGCCTCGCAAAGTATTACTCACATATCGTCGCTGTCTACGAGGATCGGAAAGCGTACTCTTATGTCGTTGAGTTTGCCAAACTGGCCATTCAAAGTGTCAGCGACAAGCGTGACCAAGCGCTGCTCAAGACGGAACTGCTGAGTCGACTTTTCAACGCAGCTGTGGCCACTTCGCAATTCAACCTGGCGCACGTCAGCTTGCACGCGTTCAAGGACGAGGCATTGAGGCGCTCGAGCCTGCGCAAGCTCGTGGAGAAGATGTGCGAGACCTGCAACAACAGTGAGCTCGTGGCGCTCTCCTTCCCGGGGATGCAGCAGGAGGTCGACGAGTTCCTGGCCCAGAAGGCCTCACAGACGTCAGATGTCGTCCGCGGCCCGCCTTACCACCAGCTGCTGTACTCGTGGAGGATGAAGCACGACAACTACCGAGGGGCGGCGACCGTTCTGTTTGACCGTATCCAGAAGCTCAGGCAAGCTGGCGAGGGCGACAAGATTACGGGGGACGACGTGCTCGATACCCCGGTGACGCAGCAGTACCTGCTCCTGATCAACGCTCTGACTTGCGTTGAGCCCAGACAGGCCTGGATCTACGACGAGACGAGCCATGGCGGTGGTGAGCTGCAGAACGGCGCAAAGCCGAAGAGGAGGCTGGTAACGCTGGCGGACATTCGCAAGCAGTACCACGACGAGTTGGACCGGATCGCGGCCATTCATAACAATCAGTTTGGCTTCGAGGCGGATGACATTATGGACATTGCATGAGAGGTGTGAGTGGTCGAGGGGTTTTTCATTTTTTTTTCAGAGGGGACTGCGATGGAAAGTAGCAGGGTTATCACGTGCTTCACTTGTGCCTTTTTTGTTTCTTTTGCGAGTCGATGTTTTCGCAGGACAAAATACCTCGGACAAAGGTGGTTTTTTTAGGGAAATGAAGTTGGAATGTAAAACCAGACAGGCAGAATGAGGCTGTCATGAAAACTTTGCCTTTCTGCTGTCTATAGAATAGTGAGAAAATATGTACACCCGCGATGGAGGGCTTGTCGCCCCATCGCGCTACAATGTTCTTTCAACAAGCGCCGCCCTCCGAGAACGCCAAAATCAGGAATTTCAGATGCTCGAAAACTTTGAGATGATCCATGTACGTTGTACCCACTGACAGGACAGGGTGCTGTCATCGCTTTTACGATTGCACGGCGGCAGCCGCCAGCTTGTTCTCTGGAGGCGCTTGGATCCCTAGTGCACCGGCGGCAGGCAAAGCCTCCGGTGCCTGGCGGAACAGGATGATCTCGGACTGTTTGAAGTATCTGCGCGCATCTACGTTGAGGAATGTCAGTATATGGCTCGAAGCTTGAGAATGGGGGGGGATGGGGGTTGTCTCACCCTCGTCGATCAGCACGAGACTGAGGTAGTACCGCGTGGAGAACTTCTTGTTCACGTCGCGGAACGTGGGTGTCAGGTCGAAACCACCGAGGAACAGACGGATGGGGATCGTCTCTCCTCGCGAAGGCGACCCGTCCATGATTTCAAAGCGCACAAGCGTCTCGCTCTCGTTGTACTGGTTGGGCGCTGCGCCGGTGGTCTCCCGTCGAATGATGGAGAGCTCCATGTGCTTGATCTTGAGGCGGACGAGCAGGAAGTAGATGCGCCCCACGATGACGTCCTTCAAGTGGTACCGGCTCTTGGAGTACTCAAACTCAATGTGTAGACAGTCCTCGATACCGACGTCCATCTTGATGCTGCTGTTGATCTCCGGGGGGATGCGGTAGCTGTAGACCCAAATGTCCTTTTCGCGGACGACATCGGCCATGCGGCGGGAGACTGTGACGCGGACAAAGTAGCGGAGCTTGACGTTGATGCCGTTGTAGGACTCGTATTGCTTCTCGACGTTCTTGAAGTTGAAGTCGAAGTTTTGGGGGTGTTGGAGCTCACCGGGAGCAGCGAGCTCCTGGTTGAGAGAGAGAAACTCGTAGTGGTTTCCGCGGTCGAAGAACATCTCTGCGAAAGGGTCAGTCGATTTCTCGATAGCTTTTGGGAGGAGCTGCCAGTGTGAAGGCGCTCGCTCCAAAAGGGGCTCCATAAAGGTGGCACATACCGATGATGCCGACGAATTGCACCTTGATGCCCGTGTGTTCCAGTCGCTTTCCATCCTTGGGACGAACAGTGACAGTTCCCTTGACGGACTCGCCATCCATGTACAGCGGGGCCTTCTCGCGACGGTTCTTGTCGAGCTTGACGTCGACCATGGAGCGGTTGTCGGTGTCCTCCAGAACGACGTCAATGTCGACTGGCGTTGAGAAAAAGTAAGACATGATGGGCTGGGGGGATGCACGCCACCCGTCTTCAGAGTCGCAGGAGGTTCACAAAGAACGGGAGAGGTTGATCGCCCACGAAAGAGACGAGGTGAGAGGTCGGTTCGCGATCTGGAGGTTGACGGGCTGATGGTGGTGAGGTTGGCGTCCGGCGCTGACGTACCGCGAGGCTGGTGGGAGGGGCGACCCGCAAGGAGCTGCTGGCGGGTGGCTACAACGGAATCCCCATATCTGCGTCTTACAGCTCATGCGCGCTTTCGTGAAATAGCAATCAGGCTCTCCAATGTTGAAGACTTTCTAATGTCCTGAAGTATATTCGCATGGGAACGGGGCCTCAGGCTCAGCAGCTGCTTGGACGTCAGAGACCAAAGATTGATCACGTGACCCGCTGGTATGGCTGATCACTCCCCTGCGTCCCTCAGCTATGTCATATACTATTTGTTGCTGTTGCAGAGCCACGAGGTCATGGACCGACCTGACTGGGCCTCAGCATGGCGTATCGGGCAAGGAGTGGTCTACGATGGACGGGGCTCTGAGAACAAGAGCACCGTGTTCTCATCGAGAGAATGCCAAATTCGCGCCTACGTTTGACTTGAGATGATTAGTATTGAGGTAACACTGCGCACATGGCACCATCAGAAGCTAAGACGGAGGTGCCAGCCAGCCAGATCAACGATGAATGCTGATGGTTGCACTTAAGGCGTGAACTAATCGGGTTAACAGACTGCTGCCCTTGGTAAGGCTCGACTGTGCCCACGATGATGACGAGCGGGTTATCATGTACTTATGTACAACATAAATACTGGCGGGACAAGAGTTATACATGTTATGCACAATGACAACAACCAAAACGGTGTTCCCAAAACGGCATCGTTCAGCCTCAGCAACTGTGCCCAGGATACGAATCAGCCCCAACCTACATACATACAATTACCCTACTACTGCTGCTTAGCATCTTCTTAATTTTGCCCCCAGCGTACCACCGCCCTGGGAAGCTCGTCGGCAATTGTCTGTCGGTCTGTCGGACACCATCCATCCCGATATGCCCAGCCCCCAACTGCCTTTCTGCCAGCTGTCACAGCTAGATCTGCTTGTACATGCAACCCATGTTCGTCACATCACACGTGACAAAGAGGCACCCGCGACTCCTGACATTCGGTCAGAGATTCCAAACTGTTTTTTTGTCTTCGCCGACCACTAAGCTTGATCCCCGTTGGACTTTGCAAAAGCCTCTCAAACACCAATCCCTCCCACAGCTTAGATTCGGAGCACCTGACTACCGAGGGAATGGGCGTCGGGCCCTACGAGGCCTAGAACCACCAGCGTGCCAATCTGACCGCAAGCTCCGACCCAAGAGTCTCAGCCTCGGGCTTGTCGCTCGATGGCTTGCTACTAGCATCGATACTTTATCCTGGGACATCTGTGCTGGTCGTTCTCAACGGATCGTGGCTTGCCGCTAACTTGGACATTCAGCCCAAGGTGAGCTGGTGGCACGGGCGCCTCTGCTCTCTGATTAGCTGCTTCTCTCCAACCCAAGCCCCTTTCAAGCCACTCGAGCGCTTTGGTCGAACCCGAAAACCTTTTTCTTTAGACTCAAAATCATGCTTCATCCGCTATCGACTGAATGTCGGAATGGTGTGGATCTGCAGCTAGTCTGTGAGGCTGAGACTGGGAGGCAGCTGGGACATAAAGGAAGTGCCGTCGTGAAGTGTGCCCGGCATGCCCATGTACTGTATGTCCGGTCTCTTTGTTATCATCCTCGATCCAGTGGCTCAAGTTTGTTCCTCAAAATTGAAAAGTCCTGACGCCAGCCATGGAACAATACCATCCCGTCGAGATGGCGTCTCCTTGGCCGCAGGTGACTGTTAACAGCCTCTCGGAAAAGGAAAGAAAACCACTGCCCCCAGTCAATGTTGCAAACCACTCTATCTCGAGCGAGGAAAGGAGGGCCTCCATAACAAACCGTAAAAGCCGACAAAAGGCACATTATCGACCAGGCCCTCTTCGTTGGTGGTACGTTATCAGCTTGATACTGGTCATCCTTGGTGTCAGTGGTGTTGTGGTGTACGCTACTATTGCTCTCCGTGGAACAAAAAGCACTGGTATCGTGGAGACGAGGAGTCTGAGTCACGACGAACGTTGGGCTCTCTATCGGGAAGGCCTGGAAAAAAGGCAAGAGGCCGTTCCGTCAGATGTGCCCGCTGAGGATACAGCAGCAACAGGGGCGGATCCTACCGGCGACATACAGAGAGAAGACGAACCGCCGATCGAACCTCCCACCGGTCAAGGTTTGAAACTCACGACAGCCGTTGTGGAAGTCAGCACGGCCCTGTTCACCTCGACAGGGCCCCCAATCACTACGGTCATCACCACAAGCGTCCTTGTGAGCACTACCACCGAGGTCGTTGAGACGCTCAGATCAACCCTGCCCGGCTCGAGCGTTCTCATTGCTCCAACAGAACAACCAGATCCATCTGCTCCTCCGCCAGCACCAAGTTACGCGAGTGTTGCTGGATCTGTGGTCACGGAAATTACAACGCGCATCGAACCTACGGTGTTGACTGTGTCCTCGGAAATCACAACGACTACGCCCGGTGACAAGTTTGTCAAGTATGGAAAGACAAGAATCTCCTCGACCTACACGGTGGACAGGCAGGGGCAAAAAGTGCAAGGATCTGTGACGGCTGTGGTAACGAAGGAAATCGCCGGCACAGTCATCACCTCAGTCGAGCAACCAAAACCGACGGTGATCGAGACCGTCGGGGTCGATGGCTTGCCCACGAGAATCACCTCCATGCTTCAGCCGATCACATACATCTCCTCTGTTCCCCCGACCAAAACAACAGTAACCTCCGTTTCCGCGCCGACTTCTAGCGACCTTAGCGTCGTCGTCGGAGTGACCGAGTACGAGATCAGCCCGGCCCGCTACTTTATCGGAAAGTTTCTTCCCCCCTTGATTGCTGTTCTCCTGGCTCTCGCCATCCGCGCCGTCGACCTGAGCGTCAAACTGTATCAGCCCTTTGCTGCGTTATCCCACCCTCTGGGAGCGACCGGACGAGATTCACTCACACTACACTTTGAAGGATGGAAAGGTTTCTGGCTGCCATTCAGGCTCTTGTCTCAGGGTCACCCGGCCTCCTTCTTTTCGACCCTCGCAGTGTGGCTATCCAGTGCTGCACTCACGCCCGTCGCAACAGAGGCGATCAGACTGGATATTCAAGGCCGATGCAAGACGAGCTCAGCCAAGGGATGCGCTGTGACCTTGGGAGTGGCTCCTAAGTCCGCTTACGTCCTATTGGGCTTGCTCGGAACTCTCGCTGTTCTTCTGATTTGCCTCCTGGTGACCATGTCACGGAGATGGAAGACCGGAGTCTTTGCAGATCCGTGGTGCGTTGCTGGCGCTGCAGGTCTGGTACGCAACCCTGACGTGCGAGCCTTGGTCAGCCTCGATAATTACGGTGAGGTCAAGTCGGCCAGTGCAGAGAAGCGGTTTTGCCTGGGCTGGTACCGACGTGACTACAGAGACAGCGAAGAGGAGTATGGGCTGGTGCTTTGTGACGAAGCAGGCAGAAGTCTTCGCGGAAGCCAAAGATACGAGGCAAGCGTGGCAATGTTGAGGAACAGTACTTCTACTGATGACGGTGTCATTGGTCTCAACGGGGAGGATCCGACACCGAGAACGAGAAAGCCACCGGCCACATTCATGGCTCTCACAATTTGGTGGAGAATGATATTCCTCATCTACATGCTAGGTCTGACCGCCTTCATCATATACTACCATCTCGGCATCAACGTATCCAAGGACCTGGAAGACTTACTGGAGAAGGAGAAGTTCGGAAGGCGCTTCGTGGCGTCGTTTCTTGGAATGACTGTGGTGCTGTGCTGGGAGTGCGTGTTTGACAGTAAGTTATCGTTTTTTCTTTTCTGCACGTAGCTCATCGTTTGCTGACAAGACAGGTATCGCCATTCTCGCACCATATCGCCGCATGGCTCGCGGACCACAGAGAGCAAGCCTGTCCGTGCTTGCCGGAAGACCAATCTACGCCGTGACCGGAATATTTACTGGTATCCGAGAGCGCGATCTTCTCTTGTTCAGTACGGCGACGATGGCGGTGCTGGCAGACTTTCTGCCCATGCTCTTCGCCAATGTGCCGTTCGACATTACACAGACCGAAGTGGTCAATACGGTGTGCTCACGTTTGAGTATAGGTCTGCTGTTGCTCATGTCCATTGTGCTGATTCTTTCAATATTTGCGCGATGGCCTGAGCTACCTGTAGATCCGCGTAGCGTGGCGGGTCAGCTGTGGTATGTCGCTGAGGCGCGATGGACTATGGAAAAGCTCGAGGGAGTCAATTTGATGAATACACGGGAGAGGAGAGACATGTACAACAGCATGGGTGGCAAGTGGTACTACGGCGCGACGAGAACTGAGGGCAGAATGGGCGTCGAGATGGAGGATACCTACGGGCTCATGGAGTATGAGGGCCTAAGAGCGTCTGATAGGCAGAGCAGGGCCACCATTCCGGGAGGTATGATGTATTGAAGCTGACAGCTTTTGCGTTTCAGGGTTTGTATTTCCTAGCTCGAAAGTTATTAGGATCTAGTCTTTGCAATGCAGTAGTCACTTGTGTCCTCTCGCATAGCTCTCCTTCCAAGTTCCCAACCACCGTTCTGCACACAACCTGCTGTACGCCTCCTAAACAGGTTGACGTCTGTCTGAGGTGCATAAGAGGATCTTCAGGGTGTCTTTGTGAAACAGCGTCACGAGGTCATGAATCGGATGGGGACCCTGTCCACCATCAACATTCAACCTCAGCCACCAAACACTAATGCTGTCTCTTACGGCTTGCGTCTGAAAGGAGCTATCTACTTTTTGCGGGGTTTGCTTCAGTCCGCCTAGGGCTGAGATATGCATAACGAGGCACATTTGGCAGCAAACTCTAAATAAACACTAAAAACGACCTAATTTAGACCTGTCCCAAGGGGTGGGTTGATAGGGTTGGAGGTGAGACCCAAGGCTGGATGGCTTTGCTGTTGATGGAGTACCACACCTGGACCCCAGGCGCCCGGATCTGACAGAGACGGAAATTGACTCCCGGCAGAAAGTATGTGGAAGAAGTAAAAGTGATGGGCACTGAAACAGTTGGGCTCGGGCCAATCCACTGCCTTGTATATTGTCTTGCTTCCAACACAGTCCAGTCATGCACTGGATGGACTTCAGCCTCCAGCCTCCGCCACCTATTATTCAGAAACACCTATCACATTTGGAGTGTCCTACGTGTTCGCGGCTGATGAATGGCTTTCGTCTAACCTCGTTGGCGTGAAAGTGTCGGGGCTTTCACCGTTCCGCAGCTTTCTCAACATACCTAAGCTACCCACCGACTTTGAACATGCCACCAATGGTTTGCAAGTGCACGAACAGACGTGGAACAGCCTCTCCCAGACTACCTTGACTAGGTTTTCAGCTGTGCCAAAGCACGCCTTCAGTCATGTGCCTAACCAGAACTGTTTATGCTGTTGCAAGTTGGCGCGGTCGGTAAATGCAAGACCCGGTCAAGCCACTCAGCCCATGCAGATCTCCGGACTTGGGGCGTCAAGACGGAATGGTCTTTCAAAGTCTGGCCTTTTGTGATCGTCTCGTCAGGCTGACTCGTATTCTCTGAGCGGTCAAGGAGATGTCAAGGAATTGGGATCCGGCCAGGAGGGTAATATAAATATCCAATGATATAGGCTTCAAGGATTTGATCCTAGGAAAATCACCAAGTCAAGACCATCTCACGCATTCATCGTGGCACAATGAAGCTTTCCTTTACCCAATCGGCCTGGCTCCTTGTGGTCACAAGGAGTGGCCTTACCCTCGCCCAAGATGACACCACTCAGGCCCTCGTAGCCCCAGAAGAGCCAACAGTGGCAGCCCCTGAGGCAACAACCTCAGTAGTTGTGGAAGAACCACCGACCGAGACGGAGGTTGTTGAGACGGAGGTGTCTATCTCGGAAACCTCCTCTAGCGAATCCGTCGAGGAGACCGCATCGACAGAGGTGGCTTCATCTTCAGCTGAGGAGACTGATACTACGGGAACACCTACCAGTGATTGTAAGACACGCCTTTACTCTGTACACACTGTACACAAGTGTTTCCGAGACTGACTGTTGTAATTAGCCACCGAGACCCCGACACCCACAGAGGACGAGGGTGAGGGTGACGGCGATGAATTGATCCTCGTCAAGGACCCGTCCAAACTCAAAAACTCTACTGCCGAATTCGTCCCCGCGGAGATCACAGAAGACACTCGCCTCGCAGAGCAAGCGGTCAACAAGCCCACAACCGAGCTTTCAGACGAGGACGCCAAGCAGATTGCTTCTCTTGAGGGCGGTCTGTTCAGGGAATTTGTGGAGAGCGCACCTGCTCCCGTGGATAAAGACAAGATCACCATCCCTGCCAACACATCATCTTGCGATCTCAGTCTTACAAAGAGACTCTGGCCGTTCCACAAGCGTTCGATTGAGAAGAGAGCTTGTACACCGATCCGGGAGCTGAACTTTGAGGTGTATTACAACTTTGTCCTGCCGAAAAGATTTGGCCAAGTGCCGCCCAAGCTGTGGGAAAGAGTGGGAGCCAGTGTATGTTGCTGTGGTCGTCCTCCTCATCTTACGAGGTCGCCTTTGACGATAACCACTGACATATGATCTATAGCATGTCCTCCTTACGAACGCTTTCGCCCCTCTCGGCATCAACTTCGCCCTAGCGGGCACCCAAAACTGGTGGCCGCCAGCCGAGGGCTCAAACAGCGATTGGTCCAAGATTATCAAGAACGAAGACCGTCTTATGCGATGGCAGCGTCGGAGCCACAAAGGTGACAAGATGACGCTGAATGTCTGGATTGTGTCCGAGGTTAATCGCGCCGATGGCGGAGGCCTTTTAGGGGTATGTTTGTTGTGCAACACCCCTTTGAAAGCAGCATGAGGAAACGTTGTCGGCTAACATGGTGGGGTAGTATGCCACGTTTCCCAAGGACATTGCATCGAACGGCAAAATCGATGGCGTTGTCATGGCCCAAGATGCGATGGGTGAGTGGACTTCAGGTTCCGACGAAGGTACGACGTTGGTCCACGAGGTTGGTCACTGGCTTGGACTCTACCATACCTTTGGAAGAACGGTCAAAAACGCGGCGGATGACTGCGCCTATGGTGATGGCTTGCTTCAGAGCACCCACACGCGCGGTGATGAGTCTGTTGTCTTTGAGTGCTCCCAGACGCCCTGCGGCTCAGACACCCCAGAGGAGATCTACAACTGGATGAGTGTGAGTCCCTTACCCATGTGTTCCTGCCCACTTGACCAATTCAACCCGCATCTTTGCTGATCAGACTCGGCAAAAATCTAGTATTCGAGATGTCCCGGTGGACCTGAAGCCAACCTCGGTTTCACAACCGACCAAAAGGCAGCCATGTTCGCACGCAGCATCCACTTCCGCCGTGGCATCAAGTCTGGCGAGTGCAAGCCTGGTGACCCGAGCGGCAGGGTCAGCAGGCGCTCCACCATGCAGGATCTCGTTGATGGTGTGTGCCCTGATATCAACAAAGCGGTCGAGGAGATCCAGAAGTTGGATAAGGAGGTCACAGACACCTCGCAGGCGCCTCCGCAAGAGGACGACGACGATGACGCCGCAACTGCCCTGAAGATGATGTCTCCATTCGCAGCGGCATTTGTCGGTGTCACGGGTCTTTTCCTACTTCTGTAGAGGTACGCTCGGCTTGTTAGGAGTGTGAGTCTGCTGATGTCCCTGTCGGTAGACGACAGTGGCAGGTTGAGTTACAACCCATTGGGCCAGCCTTGGTCTGTAGGCGTTTATGACTCCTCCCATCTCGCTCAATTCTCTTGGGGGATTGCGGACTTGGTCATCTTGAGAATTCAAAGACGACTTACGGCAGGAGACGGGAACGGATGGAATGATTGAGGAGGCATGTAAGGCGTAATTTTGTCCTTTGCTTTGCAGTGTCTGTCGAACTTAGAGTAATTAGTCTTTTCTTTGCAATTAACACATCTCGAGCTTTTCATGTCGCGTAATGAAGTGGTATGATTAATTGGTTCCCACAAGTGGCGCGCCACGCGCTGGGAGAAGATTTGCCATTTCTCCCACATCATTAGTTCAAGGAGAGCAGATTGAGAGTATAAGGCAAGAATCAACGATCCCGTCTTCCAGTCTCATTCATTTCGCAGAGTTGTTTGTGCCGTCGCTTCTAGGAGTCATGCCATTCAGTTTGTGAGCTGAAGTCGAATGCCTGACGCGGTTTAGTTTTGCTACCTCTCCAACCCTTTACCAGAGCCCTTTGGATAGCTCATAGGCGTAACCAAGGGCGCTATCCTTGGGGGATACTCGTGCTCGGTATGCAGTATGTGAGAGAAGAGGAGAACATGAAAGTGCAGGCGACTGAGCGCTGCGTCACACTCAGTGGTGAAGCACGTTCGTTGGAGTTGCTTTCGATAAATAATAGCCAACAGAGCGAACAGTACGGACATGTAGTCTCAAAATAGAAATACACAGGCATTGCTATAACAGACATAAGATTGCAATGACAAATCAACCTGCCTTGGAACCTGCGAGTAGTTCCTGCGTGTTCACAGCTTCAATACGATGATATCGAGTGAGCTCGCCATGGTGGTTAACCTTCATTTACTGCAGGCGGTCAACAGCGAGCATACAAAGTCACGTCGACTCGTGCAAGCTGCGCACTTGAGCTGCTGCCAGGCCAGGCTTTGTCCACGCTCAGTTGATGCTCGTCGATCATTCAAGCTCCGTCTAAAACCAGAAAAGCTGCGGGACGCATCCAGTTTAGAACGGTTTGGACCATTCCATGTGCGCCCTCTTGTTGGTGGTGGTGTCGGCGTCAGTGTCGGTCTACTGGATCCACCTTTCCGCCATTTCGCCAGTCGCTGAGTCAGCCAGTCTCACGTGATCCTTCTTTTACCCTAAGGAACTTTTTGCCCACACGAAAGTTCATTTCGAGATTGACGATTGACCCGCGACGACGCCCTCCGAAGATACCCTCAACCCAACCCGACTAACCACATCACAACCGGCAGGATGAAGTACATTCATTCCCAGGAGACCATTGAGATCCCCGAGGGGGGTACGTGAGCCCCCAATTGCTTTTCTGCCTCGTTCGCCATCGCCGCATCGTTCGCCCGTCACCTCAGCGCCCGACACGAAGCTTCCATGAACTGTTTACCGATCCGAAATGAAAAGAGGAGGGGAAAGGGAAACCTCGAATTGAGGGCGAACGAACCTGCAAATTTGCTTTTCGCAGTTTGCCTGTTTGTCGATTTTTTTTTCTGGAGAGGTCTTCGGTTCAAGGACATTCGGAACGGCGCTGGGGAGAGGGGAACCGACACTGCGATTTTTTCCAACCCTTCCTCACCATCACCATCTGCCCTGCTGCGACCATTGGGAACAGATTCCGAAGTAGAGAAAGAAAGAAATGCTAACATGGCACTCGTCCACCAACAGTCAAGGTCGCGATCAAGACCCGTGTGGTCACCGTCGAGGGTCCCCGCGGCAAGCTGGTCAAGGATCTCAGTCACCTCGCCGTCAACTTCGGCCACCCCAGCAAGAACGTCATCTCTATCGAGATCCACCACGGCGTCCGCAAGAACGTCGCCGCCCTCCGCACCGTCCGCTCCATCATCGAGAACCTGATCACCGGCGTCACCAAGGGCTTCAAGTACAAGATGCGCTACGTCTACGCCCATTTCCCCATCAACGTCAGCCTCGACCAGAACAGCGAGACCGGCCTGTGGCAAGTGGAGATCCGCAACTTCATCGGCGAGAAGATTGTCCGCCGCGTCACCATGCGCGCCGGCGTCGATGTCGAGGTCTCCAAGAACCAGAAGGATGAGCTCGTCCTCAGCGGAAACTCCGTCGAGGATGTCTCCCAAAGTGCCGCCGACATTCAGCAGATCTGCAAGGTCAGGAACAAGGATATCCGTAAGGTAAGAAAAGAATTTCCCCATCTACGTCCCTTGAGGCTGGGACACAACATCTCTGGCTACGACAAAGACGGCAGTAGACTGACATCAGCACCAATAGTTCCTTGACGGTCTCTACGTTTCCGAGAAGGGCCACATTGTCCAGGACGAATAGACGGATCATGGTTCTTGTTTCTTTTGCGTTACTTGGGACTCCGGAGTGGCGAAGGTTCATTACTGCATGTCACGTAGCGCGGGGCTACAATGAATATCAAAAACATTTAAGACATGACCACTACCGAAGCTCTGCTGCCAAAAAGAAATTCGTCGCATGTTGTTTTTCCAGATCAGCAGGCAAATCCCCGTACTGAGAGGCTCTCGGCGAAAGAAAAAAAATGGGCAGGGCGTCATGAGGAGGGAAAATTCGGAGGGGGGCGTACACAAGTGGGAAAGAAAAGTCGGGCGCGAGCGGAAGGAGTATTTGGTTCAGTAATGAGCAGTAACGACGTGGACGGAAATTTTTGAACGGCTGCATTCGATTCAAATTTGTGGTCTATTAAACATGTCGCTCATGAAATCATCAAAGATCTCTGTTTCTCTACCCCATTATGGTTCATCGCAACCACCCGATACTGAGCTCCACCTCGTTCATATACTCTTTTCATGCGCATCAATTCTGAGCCTTCCGTCGTTTCCTTCGTCAGTTCCTTAAAAACAAAATAAGGCCTCAGCCTGTAAAACAAACATGTCTTTATGGAACATGCTGGCGTCCTCCCTCATATTTTCATAACTGTCTGCCCATTCTCAAACAGGGACAGCAAAAGTGCTTCATATGTGCAAATGGCAGCCACCCACACCTCAGATTGCTACCACCCGCGTCTGGATCTCCAAAGAGATCCGGACACGGAGTCATAAAATGAAATGTGAAAAAGAAAACGCTAAAAACAGGAAATAAAGGCAATGCAAGGGAAAACATGCATAAATCGTTCATACGACCTCCTTCCTCAAGGCGACCTCATGCGGGAGGGCGCTCTGGACGGGCCTCTGCTAGGTCCTCTGGACGGACCCCGCCTCGTGTAGCCGGACCTTGATCGTGACGCATAGGATCGCGAGCCGTCGCTGCGCCTGGTTCGTCGCGTGTGATGCGTCCTCCGAGAACTGGCACTACCTGTGAGAGAAATGCGGTTAGAAGGGTGTTCCTGGACCAAGTTCGGTGGGGATATGCGAGGACTTACTAGGACTAGAATCGGAGTACGAATAATACGAATCAGAGTAGCGCGATCTCGGCCCACCCTTACGCTGAGGCTTCTTGTCCTTCTTGAGGTTCAGCAGAGCCAGTAACGTGGCCGCGGCGCCCGCAAGTCCGAGCCACCACTTGCCATTGTCGTCCTTCTTCTCGCGGCGGCTGCTGACGGATGCGGGACGGTCTTTGCGACCAAAGCCGAACCAGCCCGCGTGGCGAGCAGGGGGCGGGCGGCTACCGTGGTAGTGCGTCTCCTCCTCGTAGACGGTCTCGCGCTTCTCCTTGTCCTTGCTGCCGAAGATGAGGTTCCAGCACCCGCGGGCGATGCAGCAGAAGGCCAGAAGAACGAGCAGGATAACACCGACGATGGCACCGATGACAATACCAGCGATGGCGCCGGCGCTGAGGCCGCCGCCCGACGTATCCTCCTCAACGGGGTTCCCATTCTCGTCCGTCTGTGTGGCCTCGGCGGCATCGCCAGAGCTGGTGCCCGTGGTTTCAGTCTCGGTGCTGGTGGTAGTGGCGGTGCTAGGGGCTCCTGTGTCGACGACAGTGGTGACGCCTGTGATGCGGTAAGGTGCCGAGTAGCGAGTGGTTGTCTTGCCGTTGCTCGTCACGATGATGGTGGAAGGCTCGTCGTAGCCTGGTTTGGCCGAGCACTGGCCGGAAAAGGCGCAGGTCTGCCAGCCGGCACAGCAGATGAGACCGCAGGGCTCTTGTTCTTCGGCCTGGGGAACGCAGTCGACACCCTCTGTCGGCTTGGGCACGGCATACCAGTGGGTCATGATGGTGCTGGTGTAAGTTCTGGTGAAGGTCGTGACCTCGTAGCTGACGTCGCGAGCCGCGATATCGGCCGTGACGCAGCTGGCGACCTGGTTCTCGAGAGTGGTGCAGGTCTCGCCAGAGGCACAGCAGAGGCTGTTTCCAGCTCCGCAGTATGAATCGCAGTCGCGCATCATGAGGTACGAGTAGCCAGCGTCGTGAAGGTCGTCTCGCGGGAATGGTGAGGCAGACACGAGCGCCGCCGCGGCGAGAAGGGGCGCAAGCCATCCCGGGCGGGGGATCAAGCCCATGTTGGCCGCGTTGCTGGGAATTCCAAAACGATTCTCTGATGGATCGAATGCGGTGGTTGCAATTGTAAAAGCCAAATCGTCACAAATACAGAGCAATGGGTATGCTGGATTGCGCACTTGTGGCGCTAATGGCCAGAGGAATGCGGGAAGCGGGACGGAGCGATCGGGTGGGTTTTTGTGAGGTGAGGGTGAGAGCCCACGCTTCTGAGGGCTTGAAAAGTGGTGACGGCAATGTTGCTGTGTGAGGCTTGTCGATATACTTGAGATCGACGGTGGTCTGCAGGAATGCGGGAGTGTCGTGAGACTCTTTCAACGTGAAAGCTGAAGGTGGAAAAGGTAGCGTGGGACCAAAATGACACGGGAAGATGCACAAGAGAAGAGAGATCAAAGAACTGGAATGCGAAAGAGCGAGAAGGGGTCAGAGTCGCGGGGGAGAGCTGGGAGGCAGGGGAGGTAGTAGTACATGGACCTACATAAAGAGTGGCTGGTGATGCGTTTCTAGACTACGTAGATACGTACGTGATGTGTGATGCGTGCTGGGGATGGGGATGGATGGGGATTCGCAGAGTGGGTGGCTGGTGGCTGGGAAAACACGCACCAGCCACTCGACTTTTCGGAACCCGAATTGGGCAGGAAAGGCGGCAGCTCCACGCGCCCGAGTCGGAGCCCCCTGCACAGACCCGTCCGGCCTAACAGAGCCACCATGGTGAACCACCGCCTCGCTAACAAGACAAGTTTCTGGCGATCGACAATCTTGGGTCGTCATTTTCCGACACCCAGCCACCTCATTTTCGTCTTTCATGTTCGTCTCGACGACGATAAATTGCGTTTCATGCACGCAAGCTTCTAGCGGCACCCGTAGCCAGGAACAGCCACGAACGCGTAATCGAGAACCTGGATTTCGCAGTGATGATGATGCAGGGACTTTTATCTGCACGTTTCTGTACCTTGTGGGTTAACATCGTGTCCGGGGTCACCACGATGTGGACGGCAAAGTGAGGCTGCGCACGAGAAAATTCTGCGTCCCACAGTCTTAATGTTAGCCCGCAGTCTTGATACTGTACTGAGATGGGATTCAAGACTCGTAGGCGCTATTGCTTGATAGTATGGGACACCAGACATCGCGAACCAGGTGGCTTGAAGGCCGGTGTTTGGGCACAAGTCAGAAGCAAAACAGGTTGTTAATCCTTTTTAGCTCCAATCACAGCTTTGAGTGATCGGATACAACATATATCCTTGGGTATTCAACACCATGTGTCTCGCTCAAATTGCCCGGTAGGTCTCAGCTGTGCATCATGAGAGAGATCAATTGTTCCCACGGAAATCGAAAGACACCAAATCCTACAAGTTGAAGTATCTTATAAACCCACTTCACGATGAAACTAACAGGCACCCACCCAAAGAGCACGTGGAATATCAGGAGCAGCTAGAGGTCGTTGAATTCGTATAGAGCCTAGTGAATCAACATTATTTCCTATCATGCGTACTGCCGCCGTACTATTGAAGTGCTGCAAGTATCGGACTGTAATGGTAGGTACAGGGTAGTCACTAAAGCCGTTCGGCGGCTTCAAAGCTGAAAGCCTCGCGTGGCTGATGCAGCTGGGTCATCTTCGGACAAACAGCGCAGACATCTGACGCCACACTCGGCGATATCAAGTGTGGCGCAAATGAACGCATGCTCGAGCTGTGACGCTGCTGCTGGGGTGGTGGCCGTCTCTCTCGGACCTCATCAGACCTCAACACGACCCGGGCCTCAAACCTCTCCACCCTGCGCCGTGTCCGTTTGTCCTATTATTTGCCAGCCAGTCATTCCCAGCGAAACCAAGGAAACAACCATATATTTGAACAGTTAGACCAGAACATCTCCTGCCCAACGGCACCTGGTTCCCCACGCCCAGCGTCTGCCACTCCATCATGACGATCGACCCGCCCACGTATCTGGCCTCGCTTCAGGGCAATATTCGCCAGAGACCTATCCCCTGGGAAGGCCAGGTCAGGTCTGGAACCCTGAGCGAGGAGCAGTACGGCCGGATTCGCGCGATTGACAAGACAAAGAAGCCCGAGCAGAAGAAGGAGATTGTCGAAGCCGACCTCGATGGCTACACCTCGCTCTTTGTCGGGGGGCAGGGCCAGTCAAGCGTCTTAGAGTCAGCGGGCAAGCACGCCAATGTCGTGCAATACATCTTGGTTCTTCTCTCAGACATTCTCGATGGTAAGAAGCACTGAACCGACTCACGGTAGACGCCGCCAGCGGAAGGAGCCCACATGGCCGTCCATGCCTTTCTGTCCGGCTTGTCCCCGTCTACCTACAACTGTACTTGCATCCCACACGTGTAGCGCGCCCAAGCTGACCCGTAACTCTCGATATTCAGCGGTACCATCTCTCGCAAAAGCCATCTTCAAGAATCCCGACCCTTACCAACACTTCCTACCGCTTCTCAAATCCAACAACATTGAGGACCCCGCCGCGCTGCTCACCTCTCACGCCCTGGCCAGCCTCATGTCGCTGGCCCGCGACGAGTCCAAGGCGACGCAGAAGGCCCTGCCCGTGATCTTCAGCTACCTCTCGGGCCTCGTCAAGAGCACAGACGCAGGGCTGCAAGACATTGCGGTGCAGGAGTACTCGGCGCTGCTCTTTGGGCGCGTGTCCCGCGAGCAGTTTTGGGACCAGCGCAGCGAGACCGTCGCGCCGCTGATCAAGATCCTGCAGACGGCGGCGGGCATTGGCAACGGCGCCAACTCGTCGGCACAGCTCTGGAGCGACAACAGCAGCGGACGCAGCAACGGGTTCGAGGGATCGCTGGGCGGCGGGGTTGGCCTTCAGCTTCTCTACCACGTTCTCCTGGCGGTGTGGAAGCTGAGCTTTGAGGCCGAGGATATCGGGGATGAGTTGAACGAGTAAGTGTTGCTCTCGCAGGAGCCGTAATGGCTAAAACAAAAGAAACAAGCTTGCTGACCTCGCACGTTGCAGCGAATACGACATTATTCTACTCTATGTCCACCTGCTCCGCCTATCGCCCAAGGAAAAGACCACCAGACTTATTCTCTCGACCCTCTACAACCTTCTGGAGAAGAACCAACGATCTCTTCTGCCGACAGCTGTGCTAGCACGCCTGCCTGCCCTTCTCGAGAACATCTCTGGCCGTCACCTGACCGACAGCGATCTGTTGGAGGACCTGCAAAAGCTCAAGGACATGCTTGAGGAGTACACAAAGACGAAGACCACTTTTGACGAGTACTTGGCCGAGGTGGAGGCAGGCCACCTGCGGTGGTCACCGCCTCACCGCAGCCAGGTGTTTTGGGCGGAGAATGCGCGCAAGATCCTCGAGCACGAGAACGGGGCGATCCCGCGCAAGCTGGCTGAGATTATGCAAAAGCCCTGGGACAACGACAAGCAGGTGCTGGCCATTGCGTGCAACGACGTCGGCTTTCTGGTGAAGGAGGTGCCTGAGAGGAGGTTCCAGCTGGAGAAGCTGGGGCTGAAGAGGAGGGTGATGGAGCTGATGCAGTCGGAGGACGAGGGCGTGCGGTGGGAGAGTCTGCGGGCTCTCGGCGGTTGGCTCAAGTACAGCTTTGACCAGCAATAGTCATGGGGAGCCTGGAGCCTGTCTGGACTAGCAGGGGAATGAGATGGGAATATGATGGGAATAGGATGGGAATAGTGTCATTGCTATCAGTCTCTCTAGCATCGTTGGCGACCAATGTATTGCTCGTTTTATGTAACGCCATCGGTGACCGTCACCCAGAACGGCCGCTGTCGCAGCAGGCCGATCACATGACTCGCACCCGGCAGCGCTGCCCTGGGAATCCGGGGGCATCGGCTAGCTCTCTACCCCACTGTAGCTTCTCCAAAAAAAGGGCCCCGATAAGACCGCCGGTACCCGATCATCGGCGACGGGTTTGTCAAACCCTCTTTGCGTCCCTCGTTCCCCTCTGGATTCTCTGGATTCAATTCACAGCCCACCTCATCCCTTCACCTCCAATTGCTGCCAGAATCCCCCCCAGTTCCCCTCGAGATGAAGTCCTCCGTCATGCGCGCCCGCGTCGGCGCCCCTCTGCAGTCCCTCCGCAGTGCAGCCCGCGTGCCTCTCCTCGTCCCACGCTCGGTCTCCCACGTCCGCTTCGCCGGCTCTGATGCCACCGCCAACCTCAAGAAGACGCCTCTCTACGAATTCCACGTCGCCAACGGGGGCAAGATGGTGCCCTTTGCCGACCACAGCATGCCCGTGCAGTACTCTGGTCTCTCGCTCGCCGAGTCCCACCACTTTACGCGCAAGCACGCCTCGCTGTTTGACGTGAGCCACATGGTCCAGCACATCTTCAAGGGTAAGGACGCCGCCGCGTTCCTCGAGCGCGTGACCCCGTCGAGCTGGGCCGACCAGGGCGCCATGCAGGGCAAGCTGACCACCTTCCTGTGGCCCGAGACCGGCGGCATTGTCGACGACTCGGTGGCCACCAGGATCGGCGAGGATGAGTACTACGTCGTCACCAACGGCGCCTGCCTCGAAAAGGACCTCAAGTTCCTCGACGAGGAGCTCGGCAAGTTTGGCGGCGACGTCCAGTGGACGCGCCTCGACAACTCGGGCCTCATCGCCCTGCAGGGCCCCCAGAGCGCAGAGGTCCTCGCCGAGGCCCTCGCGTCCCCCGTCAACCTCAACGAGTTCTACTTTGGCTCCTCCGTCTACGCACAGCTCAAGCTCGCCGACGGCGGCGTCTCCCACCCCGTCCTCATCAGCCGCGGCGGCTACACCGGCGAGGACGGCTTTGAGATCTCCATGAACGGCAAGCTCTACGACGCCGGCCAGTCGACCACCCCGATCGTCCAATCCCTCCTCTCCATCGCCGGCCCTTCGCGCCTCCAGCTCGCCGGTCTCGGCGCCCGCGACTCCCTCCGCCTCGAGGCCGGCATGTGCCTCTACGGCCACGACCTCGACGACACCACCACCCCCGTCGAGGCCGGCCTCAGCTGGGTCATTCCCAAGTCCCGCCGCCACGCCGCCGCCGGGTTCAACGGCGCAGAGACCATCGCCGCCCAGCTCACCCCCAAGTCCAAGGGCGGCGCCGGCGTGTCCCGCCGCAGGATCGGCCTCGTCGTTCAGGGTGCTCCCGCGCGCGAGGGCGCCACCATCGAAAAGGACGGCGAGACCGTGGGCGTCATCACCAGCGGCGTCCCCAGCCCCTCCCTGGGCAAGAACATTGCCATGGGCTACGTCAGGGACGGCCTGCACAAGGTCGACACGGAGCTCGACGTAAAGGTCCGCGGGAAGCTGAGGAAGGGTGTCGTCAGCAAGATGCCCTTCTTGCCGGCAAAATACTGGAAGGGCACGGCGCCTGCGTAAAAGAAGTGAGAAGGCTGCCTGGGTGAGAAGGGGAGGGAAAAAGAGGAACAAAAGAAAAAGGGGGAGCGGGACGATTCAACTGTATAAATCTGATTTGCGTGTCTCATGCCCCGGAGAGATGAGGGGGGGCTTCAACATAATGCATGAGCTTGAATGATATCAATGGCGATTTTGCCGGGTCTATTTGGATCTACTCTTCTCCATGTGATGGTCTAAGAACGGCCATCGCCTGCCTGTCTTTTGGTAAGCTTCCTCTGGTGGTCTTTGACTTTCTTTCAGATCTTCAGACCGCATCGCCGTCTGGTTTACAGTAAAGAACATGCGCGTCAGGAGCAAGGGGGATTTATTTCACACCGATGAACCCGATACCCGACCTGGCTTTCTGCACGGCCCTCTTCAGCGCTTGCTCTTCCACATCTGTCCATTGCACACTGAGGTTGTCCCACTTCATCCCCGGCGTGTTGTACTCCTTGCGCCACTGGGCCTGCATCCGCTGCAGCGCCGACATTTCTCGCGGATCGCCCGATCCGCTGTACAAGATGAACGCGGTGCACGGTGGCAGGGAGGCGTGTATCCGCGCAATTCGCCCCGTCAGCTTGCCGACGGCAACCTCGAGGGCCGATCTGTCATCGTCCAGAGCCTCCGCCTCCAGGATCTCCAACTCGTCGCCCACCGGCTTCTCATCACTGAGGAGATCGCTCGGGCGGTTCTTATTCCACCACCCCTGCAGAGCCTCCAGCTCGCGGAACCGCCCCCAGACAAAGTCCGCGCCTCCGGCCCTGATCTCCAGACCGTCATCGTCACCCTTCACTGCACGGATGATGCCCTGCGCCACCTCCTCGTCGTTTGTGCAGCCGATCTTGTGCGTCGCACCGCCGCCGGGCCCTTTGGCCGGGTTTCCCCAGTCGACCGCGGCGCTCGTCTTGCCAGACTCGACGCCGCCCGTCGCAGCATCCCCGCCCTGAGCCTTGTACGACGTGCCGGCGCGTGCCAGACGACGGAAGAGGTTCTCTCCCTGGTCCGAGTTGCCCCAGGCTTTACCCTTTTCGCATTTTTGCTTGACCAGGTCGAGGCAGGTCCTTGCGTCTTCGACACTGTCATGTCCGTTGGCGCCGCCCTTTTGAATTTCCTTCGAGAGGTACTTTTGCGCCAGCCACTTGAGCGATGACTTGAGCGGTGGCCCGCGAGGGTGAGGGTACAGTATCGATGTGTCGACGATAAAGGGGTGCGCGAGTCGCATGGCCTTGGTATCCGACTCTAGCGAGTGCCCGACGAGGATCGTGCGAGGATGCAGGAGCTCCAGAAGCTTTTGCTGAATATCCTCCAGCGTTGTGGTGACCGGGTCCAGCATCTCTTTCGTGATGCCAGAGTACTGGGTCACGTAATTTGTGATGGGTTTCGCGGGCTTGACCAGCTCGTCGAGAACCACATCGCCCGTCCAGCTGACGACGCTGATGCGGGCAAGGGAGAACTCATCCTCGCCCGTCATGCACATTTCGCAGTCCAGAGCAAGGACCTCCCGCCCAGCAGTGATGCTTCCTTGCTCGATATTCCCCTCCGGAACCTCCCCTTGCTCCAGCGAGTCGACCTTTGTCACGACCCAGCCCTCTGGCGGCGCAAAGGCCTCTTTCGCCTCACCGTCTGGCAGAAGCGCAGGGTGGATCAGGTAGCCGTTCTCCTGCAGCTCCTCGGGCGTCGCGAGAAACTCGGTGATCCTCGTCCGCTGGCTCCTGAACCCGGATGGCTCGCTGGCGGGCTTGGGTCCCTTCTGAGTAGACTTTTCCTTTGGAGCGGGCACGCTGAGGAATGCCTGCATGGGCGAGTGCATCTTGCCGTGCTTGTCGTCTCCCGGCGTCCGCACCGGCCACAAGTGAGTGAACATGTCCGCAAAAGGCGCCAGCACCTCCGGCAGCTTCTCCTTGCGCAGCGGCCTGGGGTAGTAGTCGTCGGGCGTGGTCGCCACCTTGCTCTGTGCACTCGTCACGCCGTCTCTGTCGTTGTAGGTCGCGAAATCCACATCGTGCTTGAACATGGCCTCCTCCAACCCGGGCACCATCACGGCCACGATCTTTCTGAAATGCGGACGGTGGCTGACGGTGATCCACTGCGGCGCGCCCCCGTCGGCAAAGATGTACGTGACCAGATCGCGGACGTTGCTGAGGTTGACCTTGGCGTTGAGCCGGGACTTGGACGCCGTGTACTCGAGCGCGGGATAGTTCTTGCCCGGTTTCGGCGCCTTCTTCTGCTTCTTATTGGACCGGGAGACGACCTGCCATTCTCCATCTGCTTCGGGCTCGCCCTCATCATGGGGTCTCTGGCGCTTCTTGGAGCCGTCGCTCGTGTCTTGTGAGCCACTGGCGTCCGAGATGGTGGTATCTAGGGCCGTCATGGCGGTGTCTTCACCGCGATGCGCGGGGTTCTTGACCGGGACAGGCCGCTCAGTGAGTCTCAGTGAGAGGAAGACGGCGAAGAAGAGGTGTTGATTGGCAAATGAACGAGTGTAGATGAGTGATGTCTCTTCACAATGAGAAGTTGAAAAAGTGAAGGCGATACCAAGATGAGAAATGGACCCCAGAAGAAGTGGACGCTGATTGGTGAGAAGATGCGCCAGCCCCAGTTATAACCGCAAAGATCTGAGGGTTAGGGTCCCCAATATTACTCCAAGATCTCGCCAAGTCTTGGGGGGTTTCATAACTGGACAGTGTCCTTGTTTGTCCCTTCGACGAGGTTCGTCACTGCAGTCATAGTGAATTGTACTCGATCAATTCTTTTATTAGTCACATAAATTGTGTTCTGCGAAAAGACTTTAGTGTCCCAAATTGGGTTTGCAGTTTACCTCGACCATCAGCCATTGCCTGCGATATGTCGCTCCCATATAAGATGATGCCTCACACAATCTCTCTGAGTCAGATGATATATTCATGCAAGAGTACAGGACCGTCATATTTGGTCTCGCTTTAGGTAAAAGAAAAAGAACAAGAAAAGATTTTGTTTTACAATACTCTTACAGACGTTCGGTGATCTTGATCTCCGTCTTGCCCAGCTCCTCCACCTTGGCTATCAACTGCCCGTTGGTATCCAGCGCGGTAACATCATCAGCGCCACCGATGCTGGTTCCCTTGACCATGACATTGGGAACAGTCCGCCGGCCCGTCCGCGCGAGAAGCACGTCCTGAATGGCGCTGCCCAGATCGTGCTCGTCGAGCTCCACCACGTAAGGGGGAGGAGTGAGGAAGTATTTGTCGAGAAGCAGCGCCTTGGCGCGCTTGGAAAACGGACAGTAGGACTTGGAAAAGATAACAACTGGAGAATTGGTCAGCAACAATTCAGAATGTAGGGGTACCACGCCATGGGGTCTACGTACCTGGAGCCTCTTTGAGGATCCTGTCAACTTCTTGTTCTGCCTTCTCCTTCTGGCTTAATTCCTTGACGGGAGCTTGCGCCTCAAAAGCTAGTTTTTCCGCCTTATCCTGAGCTTTGGCCGGCTCCTTGTTTGCCTCGGCTGCCGGTGGTGCAGCAGCAGGGGCAGCAGGTGGCGGCGGCGCGGCTGCAGCATCCTCCTTCTTTTGACCTGCCGCCGCGTTGCCGACGCCCACCACGGCAGAGGGCGGATCAGGCTTGAGCAGCTTCACATTCGGATGCTCCTTGGCCTCCTTGGCTGCGGCCTGCACTCTCTCCTTCAGCGCCGCGGCCAGCTTGTCGTCGTCCGCGTCGACATCACCGTCGGCGTCTCGGTCGGCGGGCAGGGTCTGCATATCTTTCCTGATATGCGCCTCGATGGGCAAGGGTTCGTCCTCGCCGCCTTTGTAGCCGAACATGCCCTCCGGAGGGGGCGCGGCTTGCGCTACCGGGCGCGGACGGTCCATGGCCTGGACAGTCTTGTGGTAAAAGTCATGGTGGAAGGGGTCGGCGTAGAAGAAGAAGATGACGAGAGTGACGACGGCAGCCAGTGACAGGAGGCGAAGCCTCCGTGGAGAGCGCATCGTGGCTGTGTGAAGAGGGATCAATCGGTCGTATAGTAGTTGTGTTTTATTTGGATCGCAGGGAGGGTCGTCAGGAGAAGCGCGTTACTTGAGGTCGGGTCGAGGTCGTTGGAACGTGGATGGCGGTCGAATGGAATGCAGCGAAAGAACGTATTGGGTGAACGGAAGGAAATCCAGAAGTGGGAGAAATGCGCAATCGGGTTGAGAAAGGGGAACTGGGCGAGGACGAGTATGATATGACGAGGGATGAGGAAAAGCAGTTGATGATGGTCGTCACTGCTCAGTCGGCAATCTGGGCCGAGCCAAGCACCAAATCGCGTCGGTACTTGGGATGCAGTGCATGCCGCCGGCAAAATGATGTACCTCGAGGGTCCTGGCTAAGGTAGGATAGCTTTGATGACCCCTACTGGCGCACGACAAGCCCCAGGGGGCGATCGTCGGCCACTATGATCTCGAAATGCAAGAGCAGCTCCGCGAGCTCACTCTGGTCAATCTCTTTCACCTACCAGCAGCTCTCATGTGCAAGTTACTTGTACCAGTCAGAGTCCAATGCATCGTCATGTCCAAGGCGGGAGCAAGGCTGCGCTCTGACCAGCAGGACCCTCAAATCCAGGTGGGTCACGCAACCCTCGTGGTGGTGGTGACCAGTGACCGGTGGCGGCGCTTGACCAAGAGGTACCTATCACGTGGTATTTGCTGCACCGGCAATCAGGTACCCCGGCCTTGAAGGTCGGTCTAGGCGCCTGGAAGATGCCAGAACAGCTCCAGAGACAGCGCTGGACGTGTTTGGCGATGCCATCTGTCGTCGCGTTGGGAGGGAAGATGACACTTTTCAAGCTCCATCGAAAAAGAGGATTCGCCAGCTGGCCTCTCCATCCTCGACATCTCTTTTCATTGTCATTGACTCATACTTGTAGTATTCAAAAGCATCGATGAAGGAATTTTCCCTTCTCTTGTCTTGCTGATTTCATCCACCTCTCATTCCTGCATCTCACTCTTCATCTCATTTCGACTCATCAGCAGGCGTGCATCTTTCCACCACCAGCCATTCCATCACACACCCCTTAAATGGCATCCTCAAAACCGAGAACGAGGCTCGTCCTCTTGTCATCATGCCTTCTCGCATTACTTCTCGCCGTCGCCTTTCTTGCATCACCCACATCGGCCTCTGCGCCGGACGCAGACACCGACATGATCTGCCACACCTCAGATCCCAAAGACTGTTACCCCAGGATATTCCAACCCACCGACGAGTTCCAGACCGTTCGTGAGGATCAGGAGCTCCCAAATGGTCTCCACGTCCGTATGAACATCTGGACGGGAACCAAAGAGGCTAAGATCAACGTTCCAGACGAGCAAGACCCAGCCCTGGAGGGTTTGCCCGTCGATCAAGCCGTAATGGTCGTCGACCCGCAGGAGGAAGACACACCCAAGATCCCCAAGGGCGCACCGGAATACGACACGGTCGGCAGGGTCAAGGGTCCTCAGCAGGATGCGCAGTCTTTTTTGGACGCCATGAGAATGCTCAAGAGCGGCATCATTGAAAGTGACCATGAGTTTGACTCTTCCCTCGAGGCACTCCAAGATATCTCTCATGACATGTACTACGGCCTCAAGACTGCCGAGGACACCGAGGTCGTCAAGGCCCTGTTCTGTCTCATGGAGCAGCAGGATGTCAAGGCCGTTGACGGTGCAACGCCTCGCGACCAGCAGGCCGCAGCAGTCATTGCCAGCTCTTTGTCAAACAATCCACCAGCCTTGAAGGAGATCGCTAAGCACTGGTCAGACATCATGTCGACCAAGTGTCCCAACACCAACGCTCCCCTCAGCGAGCGCCTCTATTCCAGCTTTGTCCCCCAGAACCCCGAGCAGCTGGCTGCCTCGGCGGCCAAAACAGCAGCGGCAAAGGCCAAAGCCAAGGTCTCGGCCGTCAACGGTCTCATCCGCGACGACGCCATCCGTCGTGCTTTCGTGGTCAACGGCGGCATGGAGCGCCTTCTGGAGGTCTTGCTGCCAGAGGGCAAAGAGTGGTCCACGGCGCAGCGTCGTGTCGGACAACTTGTCCTAGACACCTTCCTCGATGAGGACATGGGTGCTTTCATTGGGGAGTGGCCAACGACGTCGCGTATCGCCGATAGGGAATGCAAGGCAGGAGAGCAGGGGGTGAAGAGCGGCTGCTGGGACCACCACGTGGAGAGGATCGCAAAGGCGAACAAAAAGGACAAGGAGCACTGGAGCCACGACTTGAGCAAGAAGCTGACGTCGGCGCGCAAGGCTGGCAAGACCGCTGAGCGAAGCGAACTGTAGATGTTGCTAGAGTATGGAGATGAACACTTGTCATGATGCATGTATACCCCAGAACATAGACTTGAACATTATTTGGACGCATCATCAACACTCAAAATTTGTGAAGCCGATGATGATTTACAGTCATTGTAGCAATTACAATATACGTGTTGTCATGTGAAAGGCTTTGGTTCCAGCGCCCACGAAAGCAAACCCACATCACAGCTTGCCTCCACCGACGTCTCCAGAGTTGGTGTTCACGACCTGCCCAGCGTGCACCCCGGAGATCATTTTTGCCATCACCCCAAAAACTCAATCACACGCCATGAAAGCAACTTCAGACGTCTGGTCAGTGCTCGAGAAGCGGCCGCACCCGAAAAAGGGTCAAGCCTTGTACGCCAAACAAGCCTTCGCAGCCGGTCAGCCCATCGCTCACTTCACCCCGACCATCCTCCTCCCGCAAACCTCCCACCTGGCCGTCCTCTGCACGCACTGTCTCGCTCAGCCCCCAGCTGGAACGCGAGCATGCACGCGCTGCCAGGCCGCCTTTTACTGCGGCAGCACCTGCCAGTCGCTCCACTGGAAGGCCGTCCACGCGAAGGAGTGCAAGCCGCTGGGGCGGGTGGCTGAGAAGGAGGGCAAGGGGAAATTGCTGCCGACGCTGGTGAGGGCGGCGCTGCAGGCGGCCGTGAAGGAGGAGATTGGGGCCAAGCTGAAGGATCTGGAGGGTCATACGGCGAGATGGATGCAGACTGCGAGATGGAAGGGGAAGGGGGTGGAGGTTGCGGCGAGGGCGGTGATGGTGTACTCGGGGAGGAGTGATATGTCGCCAGACATGGCAGCGGGAATCATCTCCAAGGTACGTGGTCGTCAGGCATTTTCCCCGAAAAAAGTGAGGAGAATATGATGCTCATAACCTTCAGATTCAAACGAATGCCTTTCATCGGTACGACCCTGACATGGGTCAATACGCCGTGTTCCTCGAGCCCAACCTGGCCATGGTGAACCATTCATGCCTGCCAAATGCCGTGGTGCAATTTGTTGGGAGGGATGCAGTCCTACGAGCAGAGATGCCCATCGAGGCTGGCGATGAAATTGAAATCTCCTACACTGGTAACCAAAATTCTGCCTTCTCGACAGTACACCCAGTTGACACAGCAATCAGACAACATCCAGCCTCTGTCTGTCCGACGCCAGGAGCTCGCAGACTACTTCTTCGAATGCCAGTGCCGGCGCTGCACGCAAGACCTGAATGTCTACCAAGTCTGCGCCGAATCCCCCAACTTGTCCCTCAACAAGGAGAGCCTGACACCAGACCTCCATCTGGTCAAGCAACACCCAGGCAACAATTCCGACAAGACCAAACTCGACCGCATTCGCCAGCTCACAAATGCCGTCATCGACAAACCCGACGAGGGCGTCTACGCGGACATGATGAACGACAAGCTCTGGGCCCTCCCCGGCATCGCCGAGGCCATCAACCTGGAGATGGTCTCCCGTATCGAGGCCGGCAAGATCCCCGAGGCCCTCGCCCTCGCCTGTCACCAGGCCACGCAGTGCGATCCCTACCGCTACCCGGCGCCCTTGCACCCGCAGCGCACCAAGGCCCTCCTCGTCATCGCCAAGCTGCTGAGCAATACCGCCGCCGAGACGGCCACCGCGCTGCACAGCTCCATCGGCACCCTGCGAAACCCCAGCGCCGAGCAGAAGATGCAGCAGGGGCTGGGGGATATCGATCAAGTCTCGCTGTGCCAGATGATCCTCATCCTGATCCTGAGGTGGGCCCCGAGGGGCTACGAGGCCGAGTGGGAGCTCTCGGCGCAGGCCAAGGCGCTGTTGGATGATATCGAGAAGCTGCCGGGGAGGGAGAAGGAGGTGTCGCTGATTGATGCGTGGAGGGCGGATCCGTTGAGCGAGAGCTCACGAGCGTTTTTCGACTTTGCGGTGGTGAAACCGGTGAACGCGCTGGCGGCGCTGGGGAGGGAGACGATCGACTTTGATTCGGCGCCGGATCCTGCGTAGAGATCGATTTTGTTGTACGTAGGGTAGTGCTTGAGGCGCAACTACGACATATCAGCTGGTGATCCTGACGCGTTCCGCGGTCTATAACTCATTGATCTGGTGCATCAGTACCTGCAGGAAATATGTTTCTATTCGAGGTGATCTATCACTGCTAGACAAAAGAAAAAGCCAACCCGTTCATGTGTTCTTTTTTTTTTTGTCTGCATCACAAACAAAGAGACCTCATGTCTGCGTGAATCTCGAAATCCCCATTGAGGGAAGCACTATCCCGGTTCGTAAATCAAGAGTCTCGATGGCCCCTTCCGTAGTTTTGCCTCTCATCACACTAAGTAGGTGATATCAATACGGAATGAGTCCTTCACCTATGAAAATCCTCACTCTCTCATCTTACTGGACATGAAGATTTCTAACCTCGTCCTCAGCATCATCACCATGCGCGATAGCAGCAGCATCAGCAGCCATAAGACTAATATCTACATCATGGAATCCCTACCCAGCGAAGTATGGCTTCTCATCATGGAGAATACCGACCTCGACACTCTCCGCAACCTGCTGCAGATCACGGTGACGCTGCTCAGCCTGGATATGACGACAAGGAACTGACTTTTGAGCAGACATTCTGGCGCCTCTAGAAGAGATACAGGAAGAGCATTATCAAGAACGCGCAGAACCTCCGTCGCCGCGTGCCCGCACTCAAGGCGCAGCAGTATATCCTCAATGATGGGTGGTATTTCCCTGGCTCAAGGTACTGGCCCTGCCGACAGCTCATACCCGTCCTTTCCATCGAAGCGATCCGCGTTCTGGACAGCCGGCAGCACGAGACGAGGGTGCTGCTGAACGGTGCCCATTTTCGGCCCACGAAGCGTGGTGTCGAGGAGTGGCCACGGCTGAACCGGCCGCAACGTCAGATTCTGGAGGACATCCTGGGCACCTCGCTGGCCCACTGCGATGCGATGGCCGATCTCGAAGCCATAGCCGTGAGGGTGGCAGAGATCAGATGGGCCTCTCGACGATCGAGGGACGACAGCGAGCCGCTGTCGGCACGAGATCCCACGGGGATGAAGCGACTCACCAGTTCGGAAAACCTGCTAGCCCATATGAGCATATCGGAAGAGTGGCTGGGCCGTGCCATCCTGCATGATCGCTACGACAAACACATGAAGATTAAGACGGCCACGCGGAGGCTGCAGATCCACTACATCCAGAAGCTTACCGACGATGACTTGTTCGGCATGGTGGCACTGATGTGGATGTCCCGACAGGGCTGGCGCAAGTGGACCTGGGGGCGAGATATGGGGAACAACCTGGCAGCTTGGCAGCAGGAGGAGATCACCAACTCGGAGGCACTGCTTCGGCACGGCACGTGGTTCCTGTTTGCCCAGGTCAGGGGGTTTGCGAGGAGGGCAAGGCACGGGAAGAAGCTCCAGGATGTGGTGGAGACGGATATTCAGGGACGGACAGGGGCGACCTCGCCTTGCCTGTGGCCTGTCATCCTGAAAGAGGTCCGAGCCCGGCTGCGGCTGGAGGACGATGCGTTGCCCGAGGTCGAGGCGATGTTGAGGGTTGATGAGAGGATCCGAGGACGACAGGAGGTACGGCCGGTGACATTTGCATTTTCCCAGCCGCCTTACATCTGAAGCCAATCCAGCGCCAAAAGACCATAAAATTCTGCATATACGGATACGAGAATCCCGTAGCGTTTCAAATCAAGCGTACCATCTTTGTCTTATCTGACGGTGTCAGTGGCGGCGGTGTTTGCGTTGTCAGTGTGCGGAGTTTGAGACCCCTGGAAGCGGACTAAACCCTAACCCTATCGGACCTCAGTTCGTCACGACGGAGTGTCGGAGACTTTCAGTGTGCGAGGCAGAAGATGGCTTACGCCTACGTTCCGACGGGAGTTTCTTGGCATGTCATCTTTCCTCTTCTGATCTTATCTTGCTCTTTGGAACTCTGTGAATTGATCTGTTCCCAGTGATTTTTCTTCTGAACGTTGTCGCCCGATGAGAGTGAACCTGTCCGCCTCACGCCACACTGTCGGACCAACAAGCCCGCAACACCATGGACACGCCTCTTCATCCCAGCAAGATTGCGAAAGGGGTCGCCGTTCCTGCGACGCGCCAAAAGAGCTGCAACGCCTGCGTGCGTGGCAAGAGGCGATGCGACAAGAAGGCGCCGAGGTGCACGCGCTGCTCGACCAAGAGCCTCGAGTGCGTGTATGCGCGAGTACCCCCTGGGGCCCCTGCCGGTGCGGTTCTCCTGGAGAGCGATCTTGATCTCGGCGCCGGCGGTCATCAGCACATTCATCAAAATCAGCAGGCGACGGTCGAGGATGGGGATGTCCCCAACTTTTGCGACCTGGGCGGTATGGCGGACATGCCCCGTCTCGCGGGGTCCTCGACGGCAAACACCAACAACACGGCGAGCCCGGACATGGACACCGCCAGCAGCAGTAGCAGCAGTAGCAGCATCAGCGTAGATATGTGCCTGGACCCGTCACGGTCTGAGCCTGCCAGTGCTGGGGGTGGTGCGACGGGAGGAGGCATCCGAATGGCGGATTTCGAGATGCACATGGAGCCCGACATGTCCGCCTTTTCCATCGCCGACCTCCTCGCGCAGGGCAGCCCGACCATGAACGCCCTCTGGAACCTCAACGAGTTTGATGTCCTACCGGGTCATTTACCGCATAACAAACTCGATACCCTGCCGTTGTCGGTACCGCCTGCACAGCCTCAGCAGCAGCAGCAAGAAACCGCGAAACGCGAACCCATTCGCGATATCGCCCTCCTCGAAGCCGACTGCGTCGCCTGCATCGACCCCCTCCAAGTCCACGACCCGCGCTCCCGGCAGGGCTTTATCATCCAGTTCTTCGCCCAGCTCCCCATCACCTTCGCCCGCGCCCGCTCCCTCCCCTTCCTCCACTCGCGGCTCTACGCCACCCAACTCCCGCAGCCCGTCCTCTCCGCCTTCTGCGCCGCGACCGCCTACGCGAACCGCACGCCCGAGACGAAAGGGTGGGCCATGAAGCTCGTCGCCGACGCGGTGAAGGAGGTCCACGCCAACGGGGCCGCCGCCTCCACGCCGCTGGAGAAGCTGGCGCGGCTGCAGGCGCTCCTGGTGCTCAACGCGATCCGGACGCTGGACGGGGACATCGCGCTGCGGGCCGCGAGCGAGAGGGAGTGGCACGTGATGAGGACTTGGCTTGCTGATCTGACGACCGTGAGGAACGAGCTCGAGGAGGAAGTGCCGAGGGCGCACTGGGGGAGCCGGGATCACCCGCCCAAGAGCTGGGAGGTACAGTTTGAAGATACCCCTTATCATATGTTCATTCACGGCCGCTAACTCGATGTTTGACAGAGCTGGCTTCTTCTGGAGAATATCCGCCGTACCATCATGGTCACCGTCTCCCTCATCTGTCTCGTCGCCATCCTCAAGTCCGAACTCAACGGTAAGCTCTCCTGGCCTTTACTTATATCTCCCTTACCCTCACTAGAAAGAGTCAAGAAGAAGCACAACTAACAAGACAATTAAAAAAAAAACAGCCATCGACAGCCTCTGGCGCCAACATGTCCACTACACCGCCTCCCGCCACCTCTGGGACGCCCAGTCCTCGCTCGTCTTCTACCGAGCCTGGCGCGACAAACCCAAATTCATGATCCACAACCTCAACTTTGGCGATTTTTGGCAGTACGCCACGGCGGACGACCTAGATGAGTTTACGAGGGTGATGCTGACGACGTGAGTATCCATCTCCATCCCCCAACTTCCCTGTTTTCTTATAAAAAAAAAAAAAAAAGGAGAAGGAGAAGAAGAAGAAGAAGAAGAAGAAGAAGAAGAAGAAAAAATGCTGACGAAATGGGTTGCAAACGACAGACAAGCCGGAGTAGATGGCATGGAGTACTTTGTCAACGGCGAGGGGATGCCGGTACCCGCATCCGGGTGCTGACGGACTCCTGATGGATTGTATGAATAATGACATAGATTGACTTGTTCTTCCACCCTCACACACACATACATGATGGAAATCTTAAATGTTTAGTATTATTTTCGTACACAGTATGCACAAGAATTATGGCAGTCGTCAGAGCAAAAGATGGACCGCCAGGCCTCAGTATCTCTACGCTGGTGTCTGCATTCCCAGGCTGACCTCCCCCTTGCCCTTTGCACGAAAGATCAGGTTTCCTTCTCCGGCTGCCTTGATAGGCAAAAACAGACGACAACTTGAGGTCCAAAACCCCCTAGTCTCTCACCTGGCCTCCAAAAAGATGGTCTGTAACACGTGATCCACGTTGACAGACCATTATAAGAAATTGATCGCTGTTCCGATCTCTGTTTTAAAACACGACAAATGCTGTAGCGTCTCCTTCCCAGTGTAATCATCATAGAAGGAGGATCTGCGGCCTCGGCAAACCTGACCGCGAGCCAATATCCCTTTATCCACCTTTTCCCACCTTCCAAGATCCAAGCAACTTGACATAGAAAAAAAAAATAAAGAGTGCATCTCGTGCCCACGGTATAATGAAGAAAGGAACGCCTGTAACGCTACCAAAACGCCTGCAGAATCGAGGCGGTACGGCGGGGTATAAATACAGCCGATTTGACGTCTACTCAACGGACGTCGACTCGACGAACGATAGAAACCAAGGCAATGGAATAGTGAGACAAGCTCTGTCGGTCTGTGGCGACGGTTGTTTGAAGCTGCGCCGGCTGCAAGGTGACGAGGGGGGAATCGGCAGCGCTGCCCGAGTCGGTCACCTCTCGTAATGGTGATCCGACCGGTGTCCGTTAGGTCGTGGCGCATCATATTGCACACCGGTCATGGACTCGGAACCGTGGGGGTGGCCCTCCATGTGGCGGAGAGGAGGAAGTTCTGTGCGCGCTTGCGTGTAGCCCGGCGCGGCGTGGTGGTGGCCGTTTTGTTGGAAAGCTTGAGGCCCTGTCGGCGTTGGCGGCGCTTGTTGGTTCGAGTGGGAACTGGGCAGTGGCATGTCCGTCCTTGCGCCGCCTCTCGCGTCGAGCTCTCGTCGGAGCGCATCCAATTGGTACTTCATGTCGTTGAGAGCCCGCTCTTGGTTTTCCAGCTTGAGGGCTTGTTCGTGGCAAACTCGCTGGAAGTGACTGTTGTCGAGCGCAAGTTGCTGGTGTGTGCTGATGGCTGCATTCATCTGTCAGTAAGCCTCGCCTTTTCTCTCACCAACTTTGACAAACGACTCACCTTTTGTCAAGATCTCCCACTTGGAGGCCTTGTTCCCCCTTTCCTGCGGCATGAGATCGCGGAGCTGATCAAACAGCTCCTTCATCTCGGTTCGGCGTTTGCGCTCGGCGAGCTTATGGCTGACACGCAGCTCAGGCGTGCGACTGTAGGGCTGACCCCCAGCTCCGCCCATACCCTCTTCCGCTTGCAGGTCGCTCAGCTGCTTGGGCTGCATGGTATGGTGATGGACTGGAGGAAACTCTAAAGTTGAGGAGTGAGGCGCGAATTCTCCGTGCTCGTCGAGGCGACGCTGGCCGTACGGAAGTCGAGAGTCGACGGTCAGGTTGCTGGCAATGGACTCGGTAATGCTGCTTCTACGAGAGTCGTCGTACTGCTGTGAGAGACGAGCGTCTTCCTCGGGGAAAGCCCAGGCTTGACCCTTGATGGGCTCGGCGGCACGCGCAATGTTGCCTGTTGCGGGACCAGTGATGGCTGGTGCTGTTCTGGTCGCCTTGGAGTCGGGCAGGCGTGCAGCGCTGGGTTGGTAGCCGTTGGATATCCGCTGCAGAGGGTCGGCACCTGATCGAGGATTCCGCTGCATTTGCAAGGTGTCGCGGATGGATGTTGTCGAGTGATTATTGCTTCCGTACGGAGAGTTATTGATAGCCATGCTGCTCATGCCTTGGTTGATCCTGGTGCTGTCCACACTCTCTCGGCGGTAGAGACCCGGCGCAGTCTGTAGGTGGGGGGAAGGTCCATGGCCGTTTGTTTCGAGGGACTGCGGCCTGTCCAGATGACGCTGATCGGACTCGGCTGGGCCGGCCGGCGTCACCATGGAGGCCACACTCATGCCATTGGCGTGCGGTGACATCTGAGGAGGGGCGGCATGTGTGGACGTGGGTGATGGTGTCTTGTCCTGCGAAGACTGATAGCCCGAGGTTGACGGACTCAGACCATGCCCGTTGAAAGAGGCTGCAGAAGTATCTATCAAAGTGTCAGTACGCGAACGAGCGCATGATCGGCCGGCGGATGATGCAACGCCGAAGACCATAATTCCTTTTTTTTCTCTTTCTTTTCCACGGCTCAGGGCCCGGAACGACCTCACAACGCGCTCACGCCATCTCCGAGGAAATTCGACTCACGTTTGCTTGAAGCTTCCAACGTGGAATAGAAACCAGAGTCTCGAAACTGTGCTGAAGGCCGTGCTGGTGGCGGGGCTTGTTCCTCATTGTTCAGAATATCGTTCAGTCCAGCCGTGCGAGACGGCGGTGGTCGAGACTGCGCATCCATTGCTGATATTTTTCTCTCTGTGAGATCAGGGGAGAATGGGTTTGTGTTGGGAGTGTTAGGTCGCCCGCAAGCCGGAAATAACAAACACGTTTCGCTGGGTGTGTAGAGTTCGCGTGCGGCGTCGAACGTGGGAAGGGGAGAAGTCGTGGAAGATAAACTCTAAGTATGCCAAAGTCTATTTGTAGGATTCGTGGAAATTCGAGAAATGCAGCAGGTGCATGCGCTCTACAGGACACCAGGGCAGCGTGGACGGGAGGGTTTCATCCGAGAAGGTTTTGATGGGTCGTGAGGCCACAGATGTTCGAGATCGGAGCCGTCGAGGGAGATGGAAGCTCGGCGGTGGTAGACGAGCAGCCAAAGTATCGTTGGCTGGGTCGAGTCGGCGGCCGTCCGTAAGGCTCACGATTGGGCCGGTGTCGAGGTGGTGGAAATCTGTTGGCGGATAGGGATTTGTCGGACCCAAGTCTATTGGAATAATGCGGAGGTCGTGCTCATAATATCAGCAAAGGATGGGTCGTGCGCTGAAAGATCAAACTGGATGGTGTCGATTGGTGGTGGTAACAATGATGATGGTTTGTGGTGGTTGCTGGTCGTGGAGGGAAAGGGAACACACGAACGCAGGTGAGAGCGCGCGCATCGAAAAGAAAGGCAGGGGGGGAGCCTAGAGCACATGGAACGCACAAGCAGGCGAGTAGCGCTAATAGGTACAATCACAATAGGCAGACAGGTACCTCTTATTCTCACGCACATGGGAACACACACACCACGCACGCACGCACACACACACACAGCACTCACCTCACATCAACAGGCCACGCCCATGCGAGAGAAACGTGCAGCGCAAGGCCCCCCGGGGGGAGAGGGGTCCCCTGGGCAAGGGTATGCACAACTGTGGGAAGAGAAAGAGAAGAGAGGGGTGCGAGGGAGCGTAATGGAGGTGAGTGTTGGTGGATACACGGCGCGATGAATCTGGGAGCGACGCCGAAGTGTGGTGGGGCCGCCTCGTCAACAGCCACATCCCGGGGCTGGAGGCCAGATCGAGCTTTGTCGCTCCTTTGGGCAGTCGGCTGCGAGCATGGCATGGCATGGCATCCAAGTCTACCAAGCTTATATCGGTGCTTTGCCGGTGTCAGTCAATGCCTGTCGGCCCCTGTTTGCAGGTACTGTTTGCAGGTAGATCAGAGAGGACACGAGGACAATGCAATGCCTTGTTGGAGGATCAACCTCTCCCCTCGTCTGTGTCTTGTGCCTTCTCTCCACGTCTGTACAGGTGCATATGCAGCGGTCCGAGGGATCACGTGGCGTGGTGGATGGATCCCATTTGCCCCCAAAGGAGGAGCCGGCTAGTAGGCTGCAAGCGGAGTGCTCTGCAGCTGCACGCAGTGGACCCCCGGGGTACCTGCAGGCCGTCTGTTTTCTCGCCAGCTTGCCAGGTACTGAGCGGCTGTTTGTGGGACTTGTGGTCGAGCCCCTGTGACCATCTTTGTCTGCGAGCTGCCTAAAAAGATTAGCATTCAGCGGCTAGGCTTCACGCAGCAGGGCGCCAAGCACTGAACAACAGAAGCAGCAGCAGAAGCTACAACGACAAAACTTGTATCAAAGCCCCGCGCACTTGTAATAGAGCTTACCTGCTTCTGCTCAGGAACCTGAAAAGCCCTGCATACAGTACAAGTTAGGGCTGCGCGGAACAACGGTGGTCCGAGGCGCCGTCAGGTCAGGTTTGGGCAGCACTGAGGTCGAGCTGTTCTTTATGCATGTCCCATGAGTTGTTCAAGTACACACAACTGTAGATCTCTGATTACCTGCCCCGCGACATGAAGTCGCTGCATCGAGACACCACCGGTAGATGCACAGCATTCTACGTATTGGGTTGCGGCAAATCCCTCTGCTGCACCCCAAAGGGTGCTACTCAGTTTGAAGAGGGTGGACACCCCTAATGTATCTGTGCATCCTCGTATCCTATGTACTGTGCAAACGGTACATATCAATGTATGGACAGCTACAACTCATATGCATTGGCTGCTAAGCGACGACATGTGCGATTGCAGAGACATGCATCATCCATGGGCAAAAAAAGAAAAGGCTGCAGCGTGCCGCTCGCAAACACTGAGCCACTGCCATGCCATGTGATGAACGGAGTCGAGTCAGAGACGGATCATGCAGGTCGTTGCTTTTGCCTCCTTCATCCATGCTGCTGCTTGATTCTATCGTGCGCTTCAAAAGAAAAGGAAAGAAAAAAAAGTCCCATGCAGCCGCCCAGTTCGTTCTACCCGTTGAGCGGTCGTATCTACGACTACCTTGTGGCTGGTCTCTGGAATGCCCCGTGTGACGTGACGGTGAAAACTTAGCCAGTGCCGGCTTGTTGCTCGCTCGAATCCTGAATCCTTCCTTGTGAAACCCCACCATCATCCTCCATCTCGGTCTGGCTGACACTGTGAAACTTTTGACATTTCCAACTACAAGCAACTAGGTACACTACCGTGTCTGTGCATCACATGAACATAGCGGTGCGAGACTGCGCAGTCCAGTTCGTGACTCGACAAACCCGTTCAATACTCGCCTTGCCTCGCCTCACCTGCTCAGCCCAACCCAGCCCAGCCCAGCGCTTAACCTTTCGTGAGAGACAAATCTCGTGCAAGGCAACAGCTGCAGTTCACCGGAATCAGAACAAACAAAAAACACGTCTAGCGGGCTCCACACTCAAACAGTGAGAGGAAAACGCCAGACAAACACACACAGGCGCTTAGGCAGCGTGGCGCATCTCTGCCTCTTCTCTTTTTTTTTGCCCTCTCGCGATTCATAGGCCGGTTTATGCGCCAACGCGGGTAGTTCTCGAGGACCAAGCCTAATCATGACAAGGGCCCTGCACCTGGCCACGCGAGTCTCGAGGGCACTGGCGAGTCGATAGTGCGTGTTCGCTGACCGGATGCGTGAGCCAACGTGGCCTGCTTTTTTTTCTCCTCCTCCTCGCCTCATGCATGGCCCCATCTCTGGCTCGACCTAGCCCACGCGAGAAGCTGAGATGGCTGATGGGAAATGTGACATTTCCTCCGTTTGCGGCGCTACCGGGAATGTCGCGACCATCAGCGTCTCGCTAAGTCTGTAGCTTTTTCATAGAGAAATCGTCTAACGAGCCCCTCGACAGCGCACAGACTGATCTAATTTAGCCGCATCATTAATACGTTCCGTCGTCGTTCCGTCGTATGTACTCCATACCCCTCAGGGCCATCCACAAGTCGTACTGCGCGGTGCCTGAAAATGGTCCGAAAGTGCGCACACAGGAAGAAGCCCCAAGCCCCGGCGCAGAGCACCAGGAAAGGGAACTCGGCAGGGATGACACGGGCTGGACACATGTCATACCACAGTCACAGTGCACAGAGCTTCCGCACGGTCGATCAGTGCCATCATCCTTTTGTGCTTTCCCTCCCATTCAAACGTAAACAGACGGCATGTCTTTAGGCCCCGTGGCGTGTGAATCCTGCTCCTACTCCCTCCTCCCATCCCATCATCCTTCTACTCGGAACGAGGGTCCCGCGATCTGTCGGGCAGCCCGGCAAGCAACAGGGTGCAAAGGGAGTCAGGATCGGCAGACAGTTCCTCAAGCTGTACTGCGTGCCCGAAGCTAGTCTCACTTTTCTTTCCCCGAGAGTCGTCCCGGGACGGGAATGAGATTTGTCCCTCAATGTGAGTCAGACAGCTACCGAGAGATGGGGCGCCAGATCGCGCCCCGATACTGTGGACAAGCATGATCGTGACATGCCTGTCATACGAGTCGATCACAGACAGACCAGACGATGATCTCCCGGTTGATGATTGACTGTTGAATCCAGGGCGACCATTGGTGCTGATACGAGTCACGTGATACCAGAGTCTAGGGTAGCTCGGATCTACGGTGCATGGCAATAGATACAAAGAGCATTTGAACACCACAACCTCAAACATCCCTCTATAATACCTGTGTTGAGAAGAAAATCCCTCATCCCCGCGTCTCCTACACCAGCCCGTCGTCATTGCATTGAAACAAACGTGCTTTGAAGAAGTACGACTTGACCTCGCCCCCAAATGTTCATCCACCCCCACCCCCCTTTCTGCTTCCCAGCGCACGCGGCATTCCGTTTGCAGTACACCCAGGGGAAAGGGGAGAAACAAAACAGTGGGCACGTGTCGCTGGCTTGGAATGTGACAAAGGTCAAAACTTAAAATATTCTCTCCGTTCCTTGTCTGTCTTTCAGCTGCTTGTGTGTACTGATATGGGACGTGAAGGCTTGGGGGAGGCTAGTGTCGACGAGCACGAGCGGTGCATATATGGACATGGAGGGAGCGTATCCTCATGTGCACACGCAACCCGTATAATATACGTGTAAATTACAGACCTGGACTTGGTACAACGCTGGTCATGTCTGCCTGGCTTGGATTCCACATGCCATGGCGAGTCTGACTGCTCCATAAAGTGAGGCCGGTAGATTGCCCCCTCCCCTCCATCGCGAGACGTACTTGTATCATGACTCCGTACTCGATCTGATACCTCAGCTTTAGAGTCTCCGGTCCAGCAGTACTACACATTCAGTAGATAGCCGGGAGTCCATGTTTTTGTGGAGGTGGGGCCGCAGCTCTGCCCGTGAATTGCAACCACGACGATGTGTCTGACGGTGTCATCGCCGGCGCGCACCCTCCGGCCGGATGATACGGGCATCACGTCACCCAGCCAGCAGGGGGAAAAAATCGCACCAATTTTCCCAAATTTGCTGAACCCGCGTTGGTTCTGTTTTGTGATCCCCGCCATCCACATAACGGCCATCAGAAGATAGGCCTACTCCACGTCAAAGTTTGCCTGCGGCGTCTAGCTCAAAACCTTATGCGCCCCCCCCCCCCCCTCCGTTATCATGGCCCGCTCCGGTGCGAAGCTCCCGAAAAAAGTCGTTTTTTGACAGCCCGTCAGTCACTTCCGAGCGGGCCACGCCATGGGAAAGAAGAATGAATACCCATTGCTGGGAATGACGAACCCGGACCCCCCTTTCTTCCCCCCTTCTTCCCACCCAGATCTTCTAACTTTTGGTAACAATAAAGATGACGACTCATTCACTGGCCTTTTCTTTCTTTTCTTCTGCTTGGTTCTCTTATGCATACACAACCCCTGCTCGGCGGGTGATCAATCGACCTGTGAATGTCGATGCTTCTTGTATTAGCTGTCCTCGAGATGTGAGACATTTTCCACCCCACTGACCAAACCCTCTATGGCATGGCGTTCACTTAGTGGCTTCGCCTTGCGCATCTCAACGTGGAAATGCGTGAATGTGCTTGACTTCTCCGTGGAGACCAGAGGGGAAAGAAGAAAGAGAGTGACACATATTGCAGTACGTGAATCTCTTTCCTCCCTCCATCATCGATTAGGCGGATCTTTGTCTCCGATCAATGTGCAACCGGAGGGTTCGGCCTGCTTCGCACCGTTGGGCTCTTGATGGATGTGGATGGATGATAATGGATGGCTGAGTAATAAATGGGGTCAGCGAGCTGAAAGCAAAGTAAACCCCCGCAAGAACCACTCTCTTGGCGATGCGGCAACAAGTTGTGTCACGATGCGGGCTCTCTCTTTTGCGTGACACGTTTCGATCGTCGATATTTTGGACAAAGCCCTTTCATGTGATCCGTCAAAGCCGGCGCTGGTTGTCTGCTACTTTGCTGCTGCCCCCCTTCTTCTCTCATGACATTGCAAGCCGGACGAACGATTCCTCGGAAGACCTCGCTCAAGACGAGCCGATCTGAAAGGCATGTGATCTCACCGGTAGCAGCGCGCAATGGCACTCCAACAAGAACCTGCCCATCGATCTGGGTTGAATGGGAAGCTATGTATGTACTACTCCCGTTCGGGGTTCATCATGTAAGCTCCTCTCGCTTACCACCCTTCACGTGTTTTCACGGGTATCCCGTCAGGGGAGGACGTAATTGAAAAAGCAAGGACATATCCAAATCCATAGTTAACTCAGATGGGCAAGAGGGAAGCAACGAGGCTGACACCTGCATGCATGCACGCATACACTCAGCCCTCGGCACGCAGGTTCCCGCGGCTGACAGCATTGTCCAACCGCCCACAAGAAAGACAAGCGGGAGGGAAAAAGGCACTGTGCAAACCGACATTGACATAAAAGTGCATGCATCTGCTTGTTTGTCTTGCGTTTGGACAGGATGTGGCTTTTCTTGTTCTGTGTGATTTCGCTTTTCTGCATGTCTCGCGCGCCCCCCCCTTGCTTCCCGTTCGTGGATCGTGTATCCTCAAACCTGATTATTTGATACACACATACATCTCTGTGTGATATGTCGTGAGGGGGGAGGTGAGACAGCAGGCTGCAGAGTGAAAGTGGATAATTGCGGTGCGGCTTATGAAATGACACGGTTCGCACGGTGTTGCTGGGACTTTTCGTGTTCTTCCTCTTTGGTTTGCGCAGTGTAAGGCGGAGTGTGAAACTCATTCGCGTAGGCTGTAGAGTATGAGCTGAGCCAGACGAATCATAGGGTAGCTGAGCAAACTGGTAAGAGGACATTGGTCCGATTGTCTTGCTTTTGGCGGATGAGCCCTCTCTACGGGATGTGAGACATGCAATCTCATCATATTGTATTCTTCGGATACATGGCACTCTATGATCCAATTGCTTCCCTTTAGAAATCAAACTCCGGCCTGAAGATCGCAGGGTCGACCCCGGCCACCGTCTTCTCCGCCAGGTCCCTCCTCCCCATCTGGGAGAACACCCTCCGCAGCGTATCGTACAGCGTGCTGCTCCGGTTCTGCATGGATAGGCGGTCCAGCATCTCGTCCACCTGGCCCTTTGCGTCGTCGCCCAGCATCTCGTACGCCTGCGCCCGCCCGGACTTTTCGATCGACTTGTGCATCTCGAGGGCCGCGAGGAAGTGGCACGCAGCCTCGTGGTGGCAGTTAATGTTGATGCAGCTGACGCCCAGGTTGTAGCGCGCGCGCACAAAATTGGGAGACCGTGAGAGCGCCTCTTCGTAAGCCGCGATGGCCTCCTCGGACCGGCCGCTGTTGGCGAGCGTGGCGCCGAGGCGGTTCCAGAGCAGATGGACCTGCTCCTGCTGGTTGGAAGCTCCAAGCTCCGACGAGTGCAGCGCCGACTGGAAGCAGTCGACGGCCTTCTCGTACTCTTCGGCGCCGTAGAACAGCACACCCAGCCCGACCTGAACGTCAGGGTCCATGTGCTCCCCGTCAGGACTGAGCTGCGCTGCCTTGATGAACAGATCCGTCACCTTCTGGTGGAGCTGCTGCCTGTCTGTGAACCCCATCTCTGCGGGAGGGTGCCTGTCCTTGGGATCCAGCACCTGCGGATACTTGGCCGAAAGCCAGCGCTCCAGCGTCCTATAGGCAGTGCTGTCGTATCCTTCGTTCGTGTATGATACTGCTAGTCCCATGAGCGCTTGTAGGTTATTCGGGTCGAGTTTCGTAGCTTGTTCAAACGCTCTGATCGCCGCGGTCTCCTTCTCGTTTTGTGCTTGGGCGGACCCGAGGTATGTCCACGCTTCCACGTGATCCGGCTGTTGCTGCACCGCAGCCTCGAATGCCAGAGCTGCCAGCGAGAGGTTACCTCCCTCCCGCATAATCTTGACGCCCTCGTCGAACGCGTTCTTCTGGTCTTGGAAGATGTTGTCTTGTTCGAACATGTAGTTCTCGACAACGGGGTCGCCGAAACGGCCCCAATCGCCGAGCTCTCGGAAATCGTAGGTGGAATCCTTGTTCCATTCGGTGTCGAATTGGTCGAAGTACTGTTCTTCGTTGACCATGGATCTAGCAGCAGCCGTCTCAGCCTGGATACCTTTCCAAATGGATTCGAAATCACCAAACTCATTGGTTTCTGACTGCATGGCCTTGTCCATCTCGTTGAGCTCTCGCTCCGCAGCCAATGCCTCGTCTTGTGACGCTTTCGCCTCTGCCTTATCGCTGACCTCGAGCTGCGCAAACTGCTCCTCCCACTTGTTGTCGTCGAGCTCAACAAGGCGGCCCTTGCCCTTACCCTCAGCCTCGCGGGATTGCTGCATGGGTTGCTGGTTCTGGTACATGGGCTGCATCCTGGACATGCCGTAGTTCATGCCCATGCCGCCCATCCCCATCCCCATCCCCATGCCACCCATACCCATTCCCATGCGCTGCTGGTGCATCTGGTTGGGCATGTTGTTCTGGACCGAATCCGCTCTCGCCATAGAAGACTGTGGGTTCATCTGCTGGAACCGCGCAAATTCATCCGCGCTAAACTGCGAGCTTCCTGGTGCTTGGAACGCCGATTCCATAGCGGGTTGATTGTGAAAGTCTTGCGCCCAGGTCGGAGATGTCGAATGGGCACGCATCTGGGCGGGATTCATGGGCTGCTGGAGTTGGGCCGGACCGCCCTGCATCGGCAGTTCTTGTTGCAAGTTCGGCGCACCGTTGAGAAATCCGTTCATCATCTGTCCAACCCACATCTTGTCAGCAGGTCATCTTGTGTGAAAGTGAGGCAGACGCACCTCATCTTGTGACGCATTCATATTCTGGCTCCGGAAGCCTCCCAGCTGGCCTCCTGGACCTCTTCCTACCAGCCTGTCTCGCTGTAGTGTCTTGTCATCTTGTACATGTTTTTGGAACTGGCTCAGGGGGTTGCCCGAGGTCGAGCACTCGGCACCGCCTCCAAGGAATGACATGATAGCGAGTGTGTCGAGGAAGGACGTGAAAGCGAGATCGACCTATTTCAAACGCGAGGCTGTGGGAGTCGCGGGGCCTTTCGAAGTGATGGCTCGGGTCGTCCGGCGCAAAGTAGATACAGCTACAGCAAAGACGCAAACTAAACGTCGCTTGAGTTGGATTGAAAGGTGACAACTCTGTATGTTGGACAATAGTCGAGGAAGTTCGATGCCTCAATAGCAGGTAGATAACGTGGATCAGTATAGGCCGAGAAACGGACAGTGGCGGGGGGACCTCTGCCGAGGCTGGCTCGGTCAGGTCGTCACAGGCGCAGGGCGACCCACTGCGAGGACGGCATAAGGGACCCGGGCACGTGACTGCGGGGGGATGGATTCCTCCTCGCAATCTGACCTTCCGGATTTTAGGAGGAGCTTATCGATAAGCCCCGACAGGACATTTTTTCCAAGGCGCATTTCGAACAGCCTCAGCGATGCTGTGAAGGTGCTTTATCGCCATCTACTCAAGCACAACCACACAACCCCCCATCATGCTTCGTCAAATGTGAGTCAATGCTCTCTTCCCTCTCTGTCGCTACCATTGCGATGGGAAGTTGGCTTCCTAACACATAATTTAGACAACCTCGCAACGCCCGCTCCAAGCGGGCCCTCGAAAAGCGCGAGCCCAAGGCCGTCGAGAATCCCAAAAACTGCCTCTTCCTGCGTGGCACAACATGCTCTCAGGTCACCCAGGACGCCCTCAACGAGCTCTTTGCCCTCCGCCAGCCCCTCGCCAAAAAGTTCACCAAGAAGAACCCCATTCACCCCTTTGACGATCCCGCCTCCCTCGAGTTCTTCTCCGAGAAGAACGACGCCAGCCTCATGGTCTTTGGCAGCAGCCAGAAGAAGCGACCCCACAACCTGACGCTCGTGCGCATGTTCGGCCACAAGGTGCTCGACATGCTCGAGCTCGGCCTCAACGCCGAGAGCTTCCGCACCATGGCGCAGTTCAAGACCAAAAAGTTTGCCGTCGGCCTGCGGCCCATGGTGCTCTTTGCCGGCACCGCCTTTGAGAGCCCCGTCGCCAACGAGTACACTCTTGCCAAGAGCATGTTCCTCGACTTTTTCAAGGGCGAGACCTCGGACAAGATCGACGTCGAGGGCCTGCAGTACCTCGTCTCCATCTCCGCCGACGAGGAGACGGGCGACTCCGAGTTCAAGCCCGCCATCCACCTCCGCGTCTACCTCATCCAGACCAAGCGCAGCGGTCAGAAGCTCCCGAGGGTCGAGGTCGAGGAGATGGGGCCCCGCATGGACTTCCGCGTCGGCCGCGTCCGCGAGGCCGACGAGGCCACCCTCAAGGAGGCCATGAAGAAGCCCAAGGGTCTGGAGGAGCGCACCAAGAAGAACATTGTCACCGACTCGATGGGCGACAAGCTCGGTCGCGTCCACCTGGGCAAGCAGGACCTCAACGAGCTGCAGACGAGAAAGATGAAGGGTCTCAAGCGGTCGAGGATGGATGACGAGGAGGCCGGCGGCGCGGGTGCGAACGGCGCCGACGACGATGCCAAGCGTTCAAAGCAATCATGATACGGTTCTCGTAAAGTGCTTGCCTAGATTAGCAGGAGTTGAGGCGCATTTCAAAATGATACTGATTTATTGTTTGCCGACATGTTACTATGTGATGCAATGCTGTAGGCCTAATTGGAAAAGTTTCTATCATGACACTTTCCAAGCACAGATTGTCATGTGTCCCTGCTGATGACGATGTGATCTTGTGGAGATGATATGGGATGTATCGTAGAATACGAAACATACATTGCTTCTCATAAATGTTAAAACACAAAAAAAAAATTGTAAAACTCCCCCATCCACTGCATATGAGCGAGATGGAAACCTCCAACGCCTATATTTGTCCCTTTCGGTTACGATGAATCAACCCCTTCTTTTCTTAGGGGTGATATTCCTTAATCCGGAGAATCGGCCGTGAGCATCATCTCCCCATTCATATCTCCGTTGATATGAACTTGAGGTATCACAGACGGCTGCGCAAACGTCTGTTGGTTATTCGACAAGTTGGCCATCAGCTCGACGTGGTTCAGCATCGTGTCCACCAACGGCTCCGACCCGTTCACCTCCTCGTCCATCTCGACACCCCAGATATCAGCGGGAATATTCTTGCCCTCGTACATGGAAATCCGGATCGGCCACTCCAGATGCCGCCACCATGGGGAGCCGGGCTCAAATAAACCGACCAGGCCCATGACTTCTCGTCGCGAGGCATCTCGCAGCCACCAAATATCGTCGAGACGCTTCAGAACGGCAAAAAAGCAAGCCAGTACAGCCAGGGCGCGGGGTCGCTTAGCTTCGACGAGGTCAATGAAGCGGCGGGACACGGTGGCGAGGAACGCGAGCGATGCACCGGGAGCCGGGTTCTTGTGCGCCCAGTTGAGCACGCAGATGGCATGAGCATAGGCTTGACTGGTGGCAATGACCTTATCGGGCATCTCGCTGGCCAGCTCGTCTTGGATCCCATCCAGCAGGTGTCCAAAGAAGGAATTTGGCCCCGCCGGGTTCAGGTCTAGTTGAAAACTAGGTTGTGCGTCAATCACGGCTTTCACGGCCTCGCTGCCACGGATCCATTGCCACGAGGCAGCCACGACAGTTTTGACGCCCTGATAAGCGTGAAACCAAGGCGATGGTAAGGAGTAGCGCGTCCCCGGCTCCGTCAAATTGGCGTCCGCGTCCTCTTTCAGAAAGATGCGAGAACCACTCGCTTGGAAAGCAATAAGACTTGCGGTGAGGAACAGTGCTTCGGCATTATCAGCCGTGATACCATCCTGAAGAAGCCTGCAGTATTCTTCCAACGTTCGGGCCGTGTAGGCATGCGAGGCTCGGACGAGGGCCTTGTTTTCGGGTTCCTGCGAACGAAGGTGCAGAGCGGCGATAGATAGCATCGCGTCAGCGAGGTACGTTCTGCCCGCGAATGCCATCTGGGGTACAGTGCGTCGCCAGATGTCCTGTGTGGCCGGATGCGTGTGTAGTGTTTGCGAGGTCAGGGTCGTGTACTGGTGAAGCAGCCTGAGCTCCATGAGGCGGTCTACCTGGACGTCTTCGCGCGACAGGCGAGGCAGGGTCGGCTGGATCATAAAGGGCGTGACAGGCAGCGGCGCGGGCGATGCGAAGGGCAGGCTGGCTGGTTTTGGAGGGTTGAGTGTGCTAGGCGTAATGGGTCGCGGTGTATCGGCTATTCGTGAATGGGCAGAGTGTGTTGAGTGTACTGATGATGCTGGGGTCTCGACGGTTGTTCGTGGGGTCGGCGGCGTCAGCTCGTCTCGGCCCTCCGAGTCTTCGAAATCGCAAGAGACCCCATGCTTAGCACAGTTGCCACAGCGCGGATGCACTTCATCGCACTGGAGGTTCGACTCGCTGTCAGTGAATTGATCGGTGCTGGCTGTTCCGGGGTTGTATACTCGGCTACGCCGGGATTGCGTTTCAGGGCCGTACCTTGATTTTGCGAATCTTACATCTGCGGCAGCCGGCGCGCGATTTCTTGTGTGTTCGACGAGGAGGCATGGTTCTGTAGAGGTCCCTGTCAAAGGTAGGTGTTGCTCGCGCAGTCGTGAGTGGTTTTGTAAGCTCTGCAACAGTGAGGACGCGTTCCCGGCATGACCGCGAAGCCATCCGCTCGCCCAGAGACCGTGGGCAATGTGCCGCGAGGAGAAGCTGCTCTCAGCTGCTTCGCATATTTCGGAGACGAGCTGTCGATGCGTGATTGGAACGGTGTTGAACCGCGTGCGATAGCTCAAGAACTGTTCCAGTCGTCACCAGATCAGTTGAAGGCGGGACGGGACGACCGCCTGTGCGGAAAGCCGGCTAGATACAAGTCGGACCTGGGAGCAAGGCGAAGATTGGGGTTGTTCGGGTTGCTGCTGGCGTATAGATAATTCGAAATGGCGCGACGGTTGGCGTGCAAAGATTCGGGAATTGTCACGATTCGAACTGAATTGGAGCTGCTGTATGGCTGGCTGCAGCTTGGCTGGTCGGTCTGTAGAAACCCTGGATCCGCACGATGGTGGGGAATACGAATACGCTGGGCGATAACGTTGCGAGGCTGCACTGCACGTGCTTGCGGCGCGTCTTTCACGAGGCCAATTGTGAGGACGGGATTCGAAGCTGACAGCTCATCTCGAAATAGCATCAACATAACACGTTTCTTTGGATGACCCAGATTTGGGTTCTTCATGAGAACATCGACGCCATGTAGGCGGTGCAGAGCATCCAGCAAAAACTTCGCAGCTCGACCTCAGAGGGACTTGTCTTTTTCATACGATCAGTATGGCGGCTCAGGTACTGCGCAAGTCGCACATTGCTGTTCTCGCACTCTCGCATTCTCGCATTTTCGCAGAGAGGTGCTTATGTCATCAAACCCCCAGGCTGGTGCAGCTCTCTCATCCTGCCCATCATCACCATGATCGCCTTGACCAGTCCTGTCAGAAACGGGGCAAAAGTGTCTGAATAATCGAGCTTATTTCCGCAGAGCATCCTCTCCTTCGAGAAGGAAATGGCTGACGTCGCGTGCTGAGTCATCTACTGCACGTCTGCAGGCCCCCTGCACAGTCTATTCAATTCCTCCATCTGGACTGTTGTCGCATGCATTATTAGGTAATATGTGTGGGCAGAACGACTTGTACATTTTATGGCAGGCGAAGCTGATTGATTGTTCATCAACGTAGAGTCAAGCCGACAGACCAGACCGAGAGCCGAGTGTCTCAAGTCCCCATGGCGTCATTTCTTTGGCCCTTTCTGGCGGTGTCAGTGCCATGGGCTATGACCATCGTCGGATTTACAGAAAATGCATGCAATGCAGAAGCCTCTCTGCTGACATATCGACACTGTTGAGTGAACAGCAAGTTCAATATAAAACCGAGTCGATGTACATCTCCAGGATTCGCTTGAGACTTCTAGAAAAAGCATCATTGTGTTGAGTCTACTAGCCTGCCTGTCATCATCTTTGCACTAATTGACGTGCTCGACGACTCCAACCCTTTTCGCCGCCGTAACCGCCATCCCGAAGCAGCGTCAGATACTTGAAACGACATCCTCTCTTCTTCACCTCCATCTCACCACGAAACACACATAACAGATCCTCCCGTGACCCATCTCGATCCTCCTTTTGCCGCATCTATCCACGCCCTCTTTCTGTCGACCTACTATTCCTGGATCGCAGCACGGGAAGCCAGCATCACCAGCACGACCCTTCCCCACTTGGTCCTCCTCTCACGCCGACGGTACCCTTTTTTGTGGAAAAGATTGATCATCACCGACGCTGGTTTTGACAGACGGGGACAAACTTTTAAGGAAAAGTCCCTGGCCCCGCTCGACGAAACGCTCCCTCACCCTGACAGCGGAAAAGAAAACATTGGCCACCCCTCTTCTCTGCTTCTTCTTTTCTTCTCGAACGTCATCATCATCACTATCATCGTTACCCTCAAGATCTATTGTATCTGCACGTCACATCAGCACATTGCGCAACGACGAACCGAAGAACCCCGCCGATCCCGTCTCGCCTGACAGATCTCTTATCGCGATAACATCTTTTGCTACGGGACCCCTCCAACGCCGACCCTTCGCCGTTGCCCTCAGCTCTGCAACTCTGAACAGTTCACATTAATTTATCATCTCTCCCGACTTCAACATGTCTCCTGCTGCCGTCACCAACAACCCCGTGGACACGCCTCCCCGTGCGCCCACTCCTGTCCACGGCTTTGGCACCCTCGCCGTCCACGCCGGCTCTCCCCACGACCCCTCCACTGGCGCCGTGATCGAGCCCATCTCCCTGTCCACCACCTTTGCCCAGACCGAGGTCGGCAAGCCCGTCGGCGAGTACGAGTACTCCCGCTCTGCCAACCCCAACAGGACCAACTTTGAGACCGCCGTCGCTGCTCTCGAGCACGCCCGCTACGCCCTCGCCTTCTCCTCCGGCAGCGCCACCACCGCCGTCATCCTCCAGAGCCTGGCTGCTGGCGACCATGTCATCTCCGTCTCCGACGTCTACGGCGGCACCCACCGCTACTTCACACAGGTCGCTAAGGCTCACGGGGTCAAGGTGACCTTCACTCCCGAGATCGAGGTCGACATTGCCGAGCACATTACCGACCAGACTCGCCTCATCTGGATCGAGTCGCCCAGCAACCCCACCCTCCGCCTCGTCGACATCCGCGCCGTCGTCTCCGCCGCCCACAAGCATGGCATCCTCGTCGTCGTCGACAACACCTTCCTCTCCCCCTACGTCCAGAACCCGCTCGACCTCGGCGCCGACATTGTCGTCCACAGCGTGACAAAGTACATCAACGGCCACTCGGACGTCGTCATGGGTGTCGCCGCCTTCAACTCGGACGAGCTCAAGCAGCGTCTCGGCTTCCTCCAGAACGCCATCGGCGCCGTCCCCTCGGCCTTCGACTCGTGGCTCGCCCACCGCGGTCTCAAGACCCTGCACCTCCGCGCCCGCGAGGCCACCCGCAACGCCACCGCCGTGGCCACCGCCCTCGAAGCCTCCCCCCAGGTCATCGCCGTCAACTACCCCGGTCTCGAGTCCCACCCCCACCGCCAGATCGCCATCAAGCAGCACCGCGACGGCATGGGCGGCGGCATGCTCTCCTTCCGCATCAAGGGCGGCCACGAAGCGGCTCTCGAGTTCTGCAAGCACACAAAGATCTTCACCCTCGCCGAGTCCCTCGGCGGCGTCGAGTCCCTCGTCGAGCTGCCCAGCAGCATGACCCACGCCGGTATCCCCAAGGACCAGAGGGAGGCCGTAGGTGTCTTTGACGACCTCGTCAGGATCAGCTGCGGTGTCGAGGATGCTGAGGACCTCAAGAGGGATGTCCTCCAGGCCATCGAGAAGGCGCTCGGCTCGGACAAGGTCGCCAGCAACGGTCAGAACTAAGGAAAGAGTTTGGAAGAAACGATCTTTTGATGATTTTTCCCTTTCATCTTTTTTTTTATCACTCTATATAGTGCTTGCAGATACCCGATCGTTTGGAATATAATGCGATCGCCGAGGATTTCGATCCGGGCAGCAAAAGGGGCGCCGGGAAAGGGGGAATTGTGGTTTATAGAGCGTAAAAAGTCGAAACGACTTGACAGCAAGAAAAAAAAACATAGAAGTTTATTCAGATGATGAGAGCAAAATGGTGTTTCTTTGGAGGTGGCGTGCAAAGGTGACTTGTCAGAGCTTCGCACTTTCTCAAACTCGAATAGAAGTAGTTTGGTCAATGCGAGGGATCAATCCTATGCTGAGAGAGAAAAAGAAATGCCTAAAAGTGAACGCTCGAAATCCCAACTCCCAACGCCATACATACTTGACAATTCTAAAGAGAAAAGCCTGATCAACGTCACAAGATTCAAATAAAACAAAAAAGGCAACTTAGAGCAATTCAGGGGGCGCCAAATCGTTTGCCTCCCCACCATCCACCTCGTTCCTCTCCGTATGCTCCCTCCTCGCCTCCGTGATCCCCCTGCACGCCGTGTCAGCCATGTAATGCAGCTCATCGAGCGTCCAGGAATTCAGATCCGGAAACCTCCCGTCCAGGCTCCGCAGCCAGCCGGACGTCGTATTGGCCACGTCCGCCTGGTACGCGTTGACATCGTAGCCCGTCACGCTGAGCGGTTTCCGCTCCCGCAGCGTGCCGAGGAGCCGGTAGTCGCTGCTCGCTACGGCGGGGAGGTACTCGACCGGCAATCCGTCAGGCGTGCTGGGCTGCCGCACTCCAGTAACGACCTCGACGAAGCGCTGCGAGAGGCTGCGCCCGAGGCCGCAGGGGTCGTGGAGGTCAAATTCGATGTGAGTGTTGAGCCCCGGCGCCGTGTCCATGAGATACATGTCGTACGCCAGGAACGAGGCGCGGCAGACGCGGAGATTCGGGAGGGCCTCACGCAGCGCCATGGCCATCCACTTTGCGTCGTCCGGCGGGCGCGTGTTGGGGAAGCCGACCCAGAGGACCCGGTCGGAGGCTTGGTTCCAGTGCGCCGACTGGTGAGTTTTCAAGTAGACCTCGCTGAGGAAGAGCTCTTCGAGCGTGGCGCCGAGGGCTCCAGCGGCGCGGATGAGGGCTTCAGGGAGAACGTCCACGCGCTTGAGCTCGAGAGACGTAATACTGTGCAGGTTGACGTGAGGGATCGGGAGCGCGCGGGCGGACCACTCCTCGATGGTGGTGTGCCAGTACCTCGTCAGCTTGAGGCCGCGTGGGGGCCGCTCGTCCTGGTCGAGCGCCGTGATGCACAGGCTCCGTAGGAGATCCGCATTCTCGATCAGGTTCCACAGGCAGCTGCCAAAAAAGCCGGCCTTTTCCGGTTCGGCCTCGTGCCGCCGGAGCCCCAGAACCAGGTGCTCAACCTCGGAGAGCACTTTTTGTATGTTCTGCACGTCGATCGGGTTGATCCACAGGTGGCAGATGGCAATGTCGGTGATGTTTTCAAACACGAGCGTCTTCATCGGCGCGGAGTCCTCCTCGGGGCGGGAGGCAAACGCCTTGAGCGTGTTGGCGAGGATCATTGTCGAGGTGTCGCAGTGCCGGCCGATCAGCTGGAACGGGAGGCTCAGCCGCATGCGCTCCACGCGCCGGCAGTTGAAGAGCACCTCCTCGAGCTTGGCGTAGTACTCGAGCTCCGTAAAGGTGTGCTCGCCGAGGCAGAACTTCTTCTGCATCTTGTCGCAAAACTCCTGCATCGCGGGCGTGAAGGCGAAGACGGACCGGAAGAACGCAACCTCCTCTGGTTACGCCGTGCGTTAGCGAGTTGCCTCGTTTTGTGGTTTTGGATTTTCCATCAAGTTGGACCATGATAGCTTTGAAAAAGGTGACTCACGCTCATCTCTGAGTACCATCATGTCGATGAACAGGCTCTGGCAGTGGTACCCGATCGTCTGCAGGGCCTCGAAGCCAGGCCGGCTGCCCTCCTGAGCTCTGTTGAGTCGCGACGCATCAAGGCTGAGCGTCTGGAGGGCGTACGGCTTGAGAATATAGTTGAAGGCGCGGCATACGGCTCGGAGCTGGAGGGTGGCATGCTTGGAGCTGATGGCGATAAAATGGTCAAGAATAGCTGCTATCAGCTCGTGGGGGAGGCTGTTCATGGTGGCCGAAAGCTGGCGTCGCAACAAGTCATTCGGGGCGACTCATTCTTGTACAGCGGTTTTGGGTCTTGAGCCGGCGAATATCTAAGCAGTTGGAGCTCGTAGAGGTCTGGGCCACGCAATCAGGTTGTGAGATTCGACGACAGCTTTGTCACTGGATCGACGACGTATTAAAGGAGCTCGAGGCTCGAGGCTCATGGGGTTCAGGGTCCTCCAACCCAGCTACCCTATAGCCTATAGGGTAAGCTGATGACAAACCCGCGCAGGATGTACTAGTAGATCAAGGGCTTATCCCAAAAACCCCTAGATAGCAAACGGTTGCTGCGACAAAGACTACAAGTGAAAGTCCAGCATGTGATTACCACTGCACACTACTATTGTAGTCTGGGAAAGGGCCATGCACTTGTAGGAGGACGGGTATGTAGCCCCTCTGCCTCCAACGCACCATCGCACCAGGCAGCGTAAGGACTGTCCCAGCCTTCAGGTCTCAGAAGGGTAGCAGGAAGTGATGGGAAGGTTCTTCCTCATTCGTAGGACATCCATAAGAAAGACGTTTCCGGGCAGAGAACGCCTGAGTTGAGATCGTCGAGTAGGCATGCAAGGAAATCAAACACAGGCTGGGCTGTGGTGCGTGATATCACGGCGGTCGAGCGAGACCGGAGGAGTCGTTTCCAACTTCAGTGCACGGCAAATAATTGGGTTTTTCGTTGCCATCGATTCGATATCTTCTTCTACGGCACCCACTGCGAGATTTGAACGACGTGCTCGTAATTTGGCGGGGGATCATCGCCAGGTGGGGATGGCATGCATTGCAGTCGGAATGGACCCGAACCAAAGGATCGCAACCCTCACGACAAGTCCAGAGGCACACCTAAGACGAGCCAGATCTCGTATCCTGCGGCACTAACGGTTTGTCTGTTCTAGGTTGCAGATATGATGGTGTGTGTGTGGTTCGGCGCTTGCTGGTGGTATGGGGAGATAGCAGAGGTAGTAGGTATTAAATTGAACGTATAGGAAGTTGGGTGGTTGGGAGTTGGACGTCCTCGGTTCAAGTGCTCCGACTGTGACAGGGGAGTTACGGGAATTGGTAGACACAACCAGAGCCTCGTGCGTGCACATGATAAGGCACGGTGGTCCGAGCAACGATGATCGCAACATCGATGACTTCACTGGGGGGGCAGAATTTGCATGGTTCCAGATGGGAGACTGGGAAGACCGGGAAGGAGGGGATTGGCAGAGAGGAGAAAGCTGCTAGGTCGACTTTTAGCGGGCCCATAAAGCCCACTTGAAGCCTCGGCCGGTTGCAGCCGGCCAGGTGAACCCTGCCGTCGAGCCGTCCGTTGAGGTGATGATGGCAAATGCAAAGCAAACCCACGTAAACAATTCCTCAACGCAACAGGTCGCCAGAGAGAAACATGTTGTAGAAGCGAAGAATGCGGCGCTCTGCCTAAGTATGTAGAATGCAGCACACATTGCTACCTCAGGCGTCATGTTTGCAAAGCATCTTGTCTGGCCGGGTTCATCGAATAACAAGCGCTCTTGGCAGACCACGGCTTTCCGCGTACTGTGCGTAGTAGTACATTCACACGATAAATGAACGCGCAAATGACGACTGCACTCGGCAGGCGGCAGAGCAGGAAAAAACGAGGGAAAACAGCAACAGCATCACTTTCCGTGGTTACGCTGGACTGTTTGCGGCCTAGCGCAGTGGACTTGAGCACACTCGGCTGGCATGGACCTGATTAACCCTGATCTCGCGCCGTCCCTGCCCCTGGGTCCTGGCATTGGCCTTGGCCCTGGCTCTGGCATTGGCCCTGGGAGTCGCCGCCCTGAGAGGTGTGTGGGTGCGGCCTGCTCTAGCCTCGAACAGCCTGCGACGGTGCTGCCCTCCCAAAACCTTGTTGCGACGAGAAATGCACCTTGGCCCTCACCCCGACAACCGCTTTCGCATGTCTCTCCAGTGCACGACCGCTCTGTTCTGCTCTGCTCGGCCCAGCTTGCCGTCCACATACAAGTAGACCGAATAGATACAGCGCCCCTCTCTCCCTGTCCGCGTCCGTCATTGTCTGCCCGTGCGCCCCTGTTCCTGCCCCTGCTCGCGTCCCACTACTCGATTCACTGCTTGCGCCTGAGCTCTTTGCCGGCTCGCCTGCGCCGAATCCGTCGGCCCTGCCCTTCTTCTTCAAGATCCAAAAACCCGCCCCAGTCCTCACCTCCGCTTCTTCTTCTTCTTGTTTTCTCACATCATTGTCATTCTTGTCATCACAGATCCATTTACAACAGTCTACATATCCAGACATTTGCTCTCAGCACAACCTCTGTTTATTCCTTCGGTTCCCTTCTTAGAGCTAGACGCGTTTTCTCCGTCCTTCTTTGCTCAACTCTCTCGTGTCACATCGCCAGACATCACAACACAGCCAACATGCGCTACTCTTCCACCCTCGTTGCCCTGGCTGCGGCCACCTTCTCCGTCGCACAGCAGTCCTCTGGAGATATCCCAAAGTACGAGAGCTCCCTCAACATCACCATCGACCCCAACTCTGTCGACGACCAGCAGAGATGTAAGTATAGCCGCCAGCAGCACTCGATCGATATCGTTTCCATACTGACTGGCCATTTGCAGGGTCGTGGTGCAACGCTCAGTACAACACCTGCCGTACTCTCTGCGATGGCGACACCAAGAGCAACGATTGTGAACAGGTAGGCTCGTCCCGTCCCAGACACATCGCGTCAGCACCAGTCGCAGTCTTGGGTTTGCCTGACGATGTGTCGAAACTCGCAGCCTTGCTAACCTGTCTGTCCGCTCTAGTCTGATCTGAGCTACGATTGCAAATGCACTTCCAACAGCTCGGCCCCCGGTCTCCAGTACTACACCCAGACCATGCCCACCTTCCTCTGCCAGACCGCCTTTGAGCAGTGCATCGTGAACCACTCCACTCAGAAGGACCACGATACCTGCGAAAGCAACATCAGGGAGCAGTGTGCTACAATGGACCCTCCCTCGCCCAAGAAGGCCAGCAAGGACGACGGCGACGACAACGAAGGCGAGAGCGACAGCAGCAACGACAGCGAGGAGACTAGCGCCACCACTACCGCGTCTTCCAAAGAGACTTCTACCGACTCTGCAAAGAAGGATGAGGTCACCACCACCTCCTCGGACGGTTTCGCCGCCCCTACCATGGCTCCTGCAGGCAACGTGGCTGCCGTTGCTGCCCTCGGCGTCCTCGCCTACCTTATCTAAAGACTCGTAGAGTCTGACTGAAAGTACTGCGCCCTTGCCAGGATGCGCGAGGCCCTCTTTGTGGTCACAACCTCATGCGACTGTTGATCGCATGGCTTCACTTCATTGTAGACACTTTTGCTGGATGTCAGAAGCAATTCAACTTATCGCGACCCATGAAATTACACTCTTTACGAAGGATACCACGAGCAGATGGACGGGAATGTAAATACAGGACGAATTCCGGTGAAGGAGCTGACACTAATGAGCTGGGAGACGATGGGAGGTCGGCCCTTGCCGCTGTTGTTAAGATACAGTTCTGAACATTGGCGTACTGGCGCTCAATATCAAATATTTTTGAGAATCAATCTTTTCCTTGACAATGTTTGTAAACAGATGTCCTCTGCGTAGTTTGATGTCAAGACACCATCTTGCAAGGCCTATGGCTTGCTTCTCCGGCGTTTAAAATAACCTAGGGTTTGAGAGATTGTTTTTGGGCGGGCCTGCCGTCACGCTTCAATGCAAGCTCATACCCTACACTAGATCGCAGAATCCATACTGAGGAGATCTGCGGACGATTATGAGAATGCCACTGTCTGGTACTGGCTACCCTGTACCGACTCAAGTTCATATTTTGGGCACCCTAGATTGTCGAAACCCCTTATACAAAGGTACTAAGGTTAAAGGTACCGATCGGTGTTTTTGGCATAGTTGCATCCGACCTTCCAATATGAATGCCCCCACAGTCGATATTCGTAAGACAGGATTCAGCAGTGGACGGTTTGTCAATTGAGAACAATGTATCACGATTCGCCAGCAGGACAATTATGAGTACAGCTACTGTTGTTTCGATGTTGAAACTTTGCTAGTGATATCTCTACCGCAAAGTTTTTGGCAACTGTGGAATTACAAGGTAAAGCCCACGTGATGTCAAAGTCAAGGAGGGACCGATGTAGATCAAAACTGCCGTGAGCAGCATCATCGTGTATGTGGTATATAGATATCCTTGCGTCTAATCTGTCTCTGCAAAAAAGGTCATCGACAAATATCGAGAGACGCAATGCGCTTCAGATTGATGACTGCTGATGCCTCACATGACTGACAAGACCATGAGAGGGGGGCGGCTCTCCATATTTGCGACTCCCAAAGTCTCATCTGTATGCCGAAACCTTTTCGCGATCGACCGGCTCTGCCACGGGAGGGAGACGATCTCCGACGCTACCTCTCATCTTTCTCCTCCTCCTCCTTTGCCATTTTAATAACATTACAAACGACAAGGCGCTCGGACGCAACGCTTGTTGGGCAAGTGAGGGGTCGTGCGATGCACAACAAAACGAGCCCGCGTCGGGCCGCCGCTTCACTTAGCATGCCGGCTAGACCCTTTTGGAGGTTGATTCGCGAGTGCGAAAAGGAGCACTCTCGTGGTCCCAGACGGACTTACTCTCAGGAACAGCCGACCCCACGATGTAGTGCCCGCGTCGTGTCCACCAGTCATTACGTCGGGCAGATCAGCCAGTGAAACTTCTGGGGGATCAAAGGCGGTCAAGGCCAGGGTTCCAGGTCAAATCCGCGCCCGACCTCCAACAGGTCTCCAATGCCGAGACAGCGCCGTGTCAGCTCTCGAAGCATGGTGTGCATGCCTCTCCGCAGCAGGAAATCGCAGAGGGCAGAAGTCACGAGGATGAAGGGGGGACGCCACAATCACGGGTTCCTGGCGCCAAGACGAACCCAGAGACAGAGACGTCTCTCAACTATCAGTCGGTGGCTTGCTCAAGTTTGCCATCCACCTGCGGAGTCTGGACGATGGCTGTTTTTAGCTGCTCATCATCAAGCTAACCTGCATGTCGCACTTTTGGTTTCTTGGTAGGACTGATAAGCAGAATGCAACCTGAGAACCGCACAGCCGAGCGCGACGATGAGTAACAGGCACCATCAAGGACCAATTCGACCGGCTTATCATAGTTGCCATGATTCATAGATGCCGTTTCTGGCAACGACTCTCCATCGGCCAAGACAAAGCAGAGACAGTTATGTGACGGACTCGTGTTGAGTGCCGGCCTACCTTGAATCAAGGCAACCACTGCTGATCAGAATCAGTAAGACCAGAGATTGAGAAGGAAGAGTTCTTCGATGGTACTGAGCGCCGAACGTAAAATCTCGCTCTTAACAAGCTGCATCGGATCGTGCGGGCGGACAATCATATCTCGAACCCCACCCTCGAACTGTCCGTATCGGGTTTCAATGTCCGTGTGCTTTCGCATTGCCCCACGGGCATCCCACGCGCGAAACCTGTTTCCCGTTCCTTGTGATGGTCGTAGCTTGTTTTACCTACTTGTACATCGACCACGAATCGCCAAATGCGTTCGGCCGATCAGAAACGTGCGCGAATTTGACTTAGCCGGGAGTAGTCTGCCGGTCGGTGATATTGACAATTTCTGTGCATGGAGTTGACAGAAATAGGACGGTGCAATGCAAGGGGAGATGGGAGGCGAAAGGAATCTTTCTCCTGGTGATTGAGGGGACTGTCAGTGATGTAAGCGATCGACAGGCACCAGCTTATTGTTCATAGAGGAAGAGCTTGGCCAATGTCTGAGGATGGCTTCCTTTTGGGCATATACAGGCATCCCAGACCCAGAGAAATCTCGCTTCGATGCCCACCTTGACTGACCAGAGATGCATGCCTAAGAAAAGGATTGTAAAGAGCTTGAGGGCTTTCATTCAACAGTGGAACGACAACTCACGCAATACAGCCTCAGATCGACTTGGGGTTCAGTCTGCAATGAGTAAGAATGCGTCGCGCTGGCAGAGCACTTGGGCAATATTAGTCTGCAACTAAACTTGAGAGGGCAGTCACCATCAGCCGCAGCCACAGCCGCTTGGTGCTAGTGGTGAAGGAGGTGCAGTTTTCTGCCAAGATGGAGGACTGACTTTCCTGCTGTGTTGGCGGGAGATGGACCAGTCACTACCATGGTTGGCATCACATCTGGCGGCTTGGCTGCCACATGGTGATGGGGCCCGACCATTGCACACAGAATCGGGCTTGCAAGATGCCCAGCTGTGCAGCGGAGAGCGGCCAAAACGAGCAACGCTGCAGCTCCATGGACGGCATGCATATGCAGGGCGGCGGTGGTGAGCACAGGTGTGCTACGATTCAAAGCGACATGAGCATGCAGCTTAGAATGCTTGCGTATCGATCAGAAGCAGGCCATCCCGCGCTTGCGTTTCTGTAAAAAGCGACTTGAGGCAGCTTGGCCATTTCGCCAGGGATACAGTCGAGCGGTGTGTGTGTCAGTTTGTCACGAGTCGTGAAATTGCTGGGCCATGACAATGTGGGCAATGGCAACGATGATTTTTGCACTCTTTGCTGATAGAAGGAGGAACGGGTCCCGTTGTTTCAGCATCGGGTGCAAGACAGCAAGGATTACAGAGCAGGGCTCCAGGAGCCAAACAGCTAAGAGACCATCGTGACCACGGTGGATGCGCAGGACGGGTAACCCTCGTGGGAGGAATGGTGGCACGGGTACCTACTTTGTGCCTGGGGTTAGGTGGTAAGTAAGGACCGTGCGGCTGGGCAAGGCCAAGCTGCCAAGCGCAAGAAAGGAAACATGCGCTGTGAGTGGCCAGAGCGTGTTCTTTGCCCCGCCTTTCAGAATCAACTTTCCCTCCTCCCATCAGCCCATCGCCTTTTCACCACCACCCATCACCATCACCACCACCCTCACCACCCTCTTTTCCCCTTGTCGACCTCCAACACGGACCCTTTCGCCCCCCTGGTTCCCCCACTCAAAACAATCCCCGAGACTTGCTGCAACTTACCGCTCTTTCTACTGCTCCACACACACGCACGTATGTACAGTAGGTCTCACCACCGTTGCTTCTGCTGTCAAGCCAGCCAGCAGGTGTGGCATGGCATGTAGGGAACGGCAAGCATCCGATGTCCAGCGTCGTCCCTACGCCAAAATGTACTGAACAAGGTATACTCAGAACCGAAGCCTCACAACCTCCCACTGTCCTTCAATAGTGCCATCCTGTGACACCCTCCCACGCCCAGATGCGGTCCCAATCCACCGCTACACAGAGATCGCGTCACCACCACGACCACTGCCTGCTCAGATGCCGCCGGACTCCGTGCGCACCCGCAGGCATCAGTGCCCCCTTTAGCTTCTTTACATCATGATCCCGGCTCAAGGCGTGTCTCGTTCATCATTTTCTTCTCTCGTGACCCTGCTAAGCTGCTTCTGAAAGCCGATCATCCACCCCTTCCCACGCACCCCTTGCAGGCGAGACCCAGTCTCCGCTGGCCGTTGACATCCCCATTCGTGGAGTTGGATATACATATATCTAGTAGTAGCCTCGCTTCTCTTCTGCTTCTCGCCCCTGTTCTCCTTTGGTCTTTGACTTTCTCTAGTCAGGGCACACACTGCCTTGGCCTTCCATCTCGCCGCTGTTTAGCCTACCTCCTTCCGAGTATCATTGTTTGAGCCAGGGAACTGTGGTCGACCCAAGTTCCTTCATCTGGTGCGTGACAACCGTAATTTCTGCCTCTTACGCGCCCATCGATTGGCCCCACTGAGACATGAGGCTAACTCTGCTCGCATCAAGAGATACTATATTCATCATTGTGTTTGACGGTCGAATGGAGCCCTCTTGTTGAGAGGCCAAGCCCTGCGTGTCGCCATGGTGTCGTTCACTCTTCATTCCCGCAGGAGCGAGGACGCCGGAAACACCGAAGCACATGGCCCGAGCCGCACGCTTATCATCATCCTCTCGTCCGTGGTACCGACCAGCGTCTTGATCTTGGTCGCCCTGACAGCGTTCTGTGTCTCTCGAAGGAGGAGGCTCAGGTTCCTCAAACGAGGTATCACACCGATCGACGACGAAGAAATCGAATCATGGAAAAACGAAAAGCTGGACGAGAAGAGAGTCGAGGCCTCAGATCCAGTACGAGAACCTTCATCGTCACCGCATCAGAAACACCAACCGAAAAAGTCTTCCGTTTCGACCATCCAGAAGCCGCCGAGTGTCATCCTCTACCAGCGCGATCCGAACTACCCTCGCCCGTCCTTTGATAGAGCGTCAACCATGAGAGGACCTAGCGTCGACCTCCCGGCTCCTGTAACAGCGCTCGCTCCCAACGCCCGCCCCGGCCTTACCGACGAGACGATTCAGGGCGATGATGCGTTCATTCCCAAAGTGAAGAGGCAACCTTCCCGACTCGCCAAGGCTCAGCCGCCATCGTCCTTTCGCCGTCACCAGAATTCACGTAGCTCTACGAGCCAGTCGAGCATTCCCGCTGCTTCGGAGGATTGGTACGGATACGACCCCAACATGATCCAAACCCTTGGCCGATACTCGAGTGATCAAGCGCCACCGAGGCCGCCGATGCACACATACTACAGCCGTGATCGCGCTCATTCGAGCACATCCTTTCCGCCGCAGTCCTCGTACGATGATGATGAACAATTTGGTGGGCTTTCACCGCGGCCTCGCCTGCACAAATCAGAGATTGGGCGCGCGATAGGATGAAGTGGACAGCAGGAGCAGGGCTTTCCTACCAAGTCACCAACCAACCAAACGCTGATCGCAGGCGGATCTAGTCACAGAGACAGGCTGCTCTATGATTCTATATACGACAGGCTCGGCATTACCAGGGCCCGTCCCAACGACCCCGGAAGACCGGAAGCGGCCCTCCCCATGGCTTGTGATCAATATGATCACATTGTTACCGGGTCCTTCACGGCACCATCCCTTCGAATGTCGCAAGCGACTAGCGGCCAGAGGCATGCTTCGAAATACGTCGCCCCGATGTTCGGCAGCTCGACAGCCATACCCCTTCTTATCACGCGTTGAGCGTCCGTGCTCCTTTAGCAGCGCAGGATTGTCGAGCGAGTTCTTCTCATTCCTCCCCTTGCTTAGCTTCTTTTTCCTTTCTTCTCCACCAGATTTTGAGATCCCATTTTCTGGTTGGCCATTTTCCAGTGAACGAGCGAGCTGGCTATATCCCCATCCTTTTGTTTGTAATGTTGATATGATGTGGGGAAGGACAGCCACGAGTTGTGCTCGGCTGAGGACCGAGTGTCCAGCTGGATGTTTTTGACGTTCGAGATGCGAACGGACTCGATATCTTTTCAGACTTTATGGTCGAAAAAAATAAAAGACTTAGTAAGATCAAACTTGAGGAGATACTAGTGCAAATATGCCGTTGATGTAGCCCGTGTTAAACTTGACGCCTAATTGATGATCCCGAGCCCTGTGACCGTCAGGATATGAAGGAATGCCCACTCATGCCTTACATAAATTGACGTCTCCATCATCGCTGTCGTGGATTGGCATAGGAAAATTCGGTGGTTCGGCACCAACTGCGACAGGATATACTGAAGTCATGATTGAGATATGCAAGCGTAAGCAAGCAAGCACTTTACGCGGCGCGTGTGTGATTGGCGGGGCGCCCTCAGGCGCGTTCGCCCATCAGTGAAACTCGACCTGCTCTCACCGACCACTCTTGTGAAAAGTCGACAATTCGTCACTCTTACGCCTCTCATCGCAGCCACCTCACCATATTCGCAGTTCATAGGTGCACTCGATTCTTGCTGATTGTAAATCGACAACCCTGAGCGCCTGAGTTTGACGGCATAGCAGCCCTCTTCACCGGCGCGACTCGGCATCCTGTTCTGGGGGCTTTCCCAACGCGACGGCACTCGAATATCTAGCTTCACTCAGCCACTTCACCATGCCACCCCGTAAATCAGATCAGCACAGGAGTGACGCACGCTTCGTGCTCTCCCATGACAGCAGCATCCCGACGACGCCATCTGTAGTGCCTACCACCGAAACACCGGCGCCAATGACTACGACGTCGGGATTCAAGGCGGCCAATGCTCCGGCAGTCATCGCCCAGGCGCAGAGCCAGCAGCTCTCACCACAACAGCAGTCACAGCAGCCGCAGCAGCCGCAGCAGTCACCACAGGGCGGGGATAAGAAGGATGGGGCAAAGAAGGACAAGGCAGTCGAGAGCGAGACGACTGCTATAGAGGTTCGTGTGTGTCCACTGACGGTCTACCTTCTCACGGAGACCCTAAAAGCAGGGTGTATCAAGGAAAAAGTCGTGCCCGCTAACAGGAAGCAAATGGCGCCGCTTTATAGGATATGGCCCTTCCTAAATCCGTCATCTCACGGCTCGCAAAGGGCGTGCTCCCGCCAAACACCCAGATCCAGGCCACGGCCGTCACGGCGATGAGCAAGAGCGCAACGGTGTTTATCAACTATGTGGCTCACCAGTGTGTTTTACCCTGATCCCCTTCTTCTCTACTCTTTGTTACTTTCCCAGGCTTTTCTCCATGGTGATGGCTTGGTCTCGTCGGCTCCATCCCGGGACGCTTCCAGGCACATTATATGGGATCCAATACTGACACGTGGGCTGAACAGCGCAAACATCCATACGTTAACCAATGGAAAGAAGACGATAGGTCCTCTTGATGTTCTCAAAGTTCTCGATGATTTGGAGATGGGATTCATGAAGGAAGCACTCGAAGCTGAGCTCCGAGGTGAGTCGCCAGGCCCCTCGCTCCCCTTCATTCTCACTTTCTTGATATTTTCCCCTTATGTCCTTGCTTTGGGAGAGATCACATTGCTGACCTGATGTTTCCTTCTTTAAATTTCAGCTTTCACAGCCGTACAGTCCGAAAAGCGCTCCGCGGCCAAGAACAAGGGCCAGCAAAACCGCGCTGCCGGTGCTGCCAAGGCTGGTGACGCCGAGATGGGTGATACGTCTACCGTCACTGCCGCCGCCGCCGTGCAGGTCGAGGCCGAGGATAAGCCACGAGCGACCAAGAAGCAACGTGTTGGTACTGCTGCAGCGGGCGCTGGTGAAGCAACAGCGGCGGCGGCGAATGGGAGAGAGGCGGAAGAGGAAGAGGAGGAGGCAGTAGATGAAGATGAAGATGAAGATGAAGAGGATGAGGATGATGATGAGGAGGCTGAGGAAGAAGATGAGGTGGAGGAGGAAGAGGAGCAGGAGGCGAGTGGCCATGAGACGCAAGACATGGAGAACGGCAACAGGGAAGAAGATGATGAGGCTCTCGATGGGGATGAGAGCGACTAGATCGCTTTGTTGCTAAGAGCGTCGTAAGAAAATGTCGCATGTACATCCTGAGATGAACACTTGTATATCTACTCTTTACCACCCCTTTCTCGTCATCCTCTTGACTTGGCTCGGCGTATGTATACCCATGCCGCCACACGATTCGAACTTACGCCATGAATGATAGCCTGCTAAGATGCGAGCCCGTACAAAGATCTAGGGAGGGCGGGATAACATCCGAAGGCTGCTTTCACAAGACGGAGCGAGGCTGTTGTTTGTCACGAGTACGACAATCAGCCAACGATCTTCGACACCACAATGCCCTAGCCATCGATCGAATCCAAGCCACGCCGGGGCCGTGTCAGTTTGCAAGATTAACACGGCCAACAAGGTATTCTGCATGCGTCGCAGAGACATAGTAGCACAAGGAAAATAGTCTCAGTTTAGAGGGAAAGAAACTAAGAAAACAAAACCAACAAAAGCCATCCCAGCAGAAACGTCAACGACAAGTGAAACCCCCACTGGAACCGGCCCATCCGGCTCTTAAAACAGACTCATATGCTTGTCAGACTGAAACCAGAACATTCAACTCAAAAGATAGGAATATCAAAATGGGGAAATCGGGGGAACAGGGCGGTCTGACAACAACCGTCAAGCGAAAAAACGAGATGAAAAGAGACAAGGGCAGGAACATGCCCCAGACAAAGGGGACGAAGAATGACACTCAGGGCCCCAACCAGTCCCAGCGCAAGCACGCCCACAACAGGTGACGACACCCAAAGCACAAAAGGATATCGAGAGAAAGAACGGGGGGAATGAAACCAACTTCAAGCAAGAAAAAAAACAAACAAACGATAGCCCCTCCTTAGCAAGGGTCCTAATAAGAACGAGTCCTTCCCAACATTGTCATCCAATTTCCTCGATACTCCTCTAACAATTTCCCAAAACCAAAAGCGCAAGCAGCGTTTCTTCAGCCGAACTTCGCAGTGGGCCGCGAAGGATTCTGCAAATAGCCTGATTGCGGCAAGGGGTATCCAGAGGAATCGAAATGCGGCAAAGCAGTTGACCAAGTCCCTCAAAGCCAAGTTGCAGGATATCGTCAAGAGCCGAAAACAAGGAAACGAGAAGAAGTAGAAAGACGACAAGGATATTTCCAAAGTCCAAAGCAATTGACGCCGACACAGCCAGACAGCTTCTTACTGGGGCTGTTGGTGCGGCGCACCCCAACCCCAGCCGCTTGAAGGCGAGTGCTGACCGGACCAGGACTGAGAGACTCCTGGGTTGCCCGCCTGAGATTGCGGCATGTACCCGCGAGGTGTTTGTTCTGCAGATGGGTACATGCTCTGGCTGCTGCCATAAGGCATACCCGCCATGCCAGGGAACTGCATCCCTGGTTGCATCCCACTGGAACCTGGCTGCCGCAGATGGGAAGCAGGAGATTGGGGAGGATGCGGTGACTGTGTCTGGGCTGTGTAGCTGTTGTAGTTGGGCTGAGAGCTCTGCGGCTGACTCCACATATTTTGGTTGTTCTGGTAGTTGTAGCTCGGCGCGCCGCTACCCAGGCTGCCACTAGAACCTGTTTGAGACGAAGGGTTAGCAGAGCGATACAATGTCGAGGGGAGCTGTGCCGTACCTCGCAAAGGGGCAGAGCCCAGCGTGTTCTGAGAGTGCATTGACTGGGAGTAAGGAGGGTTGGACATCATCATCTGCGGGCTCTGGGAAGAAACAGGAGGAGGCTGAGACATGCCAGCCGCCGCAGCATGAGGGGAACCGGCCGCTCGCGTTGTGGGGATCGTGCTGTCAGTTGATCCAACAGGCTGACCCAAGCCCGAGGAGCCCGGCTGCTCGTGAGGTCGCCGCCATACGTCTTGCAAGTAATCCCGCCGCATATCCCGTTGCTGATTGATGGATCGGTTGAAGTCAGCAGCGTGGTTCGCGTGGGATTGGATCTCCGCCATTGGCGTTGGTCTCGTCTGATCCTGGTAGGGAGGGCCGGTAATCTCCTGGCGAGGACCGCCCTTAACGATACTGCCATAGTCACGTGGTCGATTATCAGTCATGTCTGGTCCAGTGGTTAATCCGGGCATCCTTGGAACAGTTCCTGAGGTCGATCCGAGCATACCTGGTTGCACAAGGTGAGGTTGAGGGGGTCCTGGATACGGCCCTGGTGTGTTGTTATACACGATTTCCGTGTGTGGTCCCGCCATCATGACGTTATTTTGAGCTTCAGCCGCTTGCTCGCGGGCCTTTGCAGCACCAGGACGCTTCTCTCCAGCGAGGTCAGCTTCTGTGAAACCTTGCTTCCGGGCTTTGGTCTCCCAGTAGTCGTCGCGAACGCGCCGTCCTCCCTCAATTACGCGACTGCCAAATTGTCGAAACATGGACCGGGCGGTCACGATGGCAATCTGACGCGAGCGATAGGAGAATGGGAGAATCTCCTGCTGGACAAGATCATCTTTCTCCGGCTGGCTGGCAATAATCTTGTAGAGGGACCTATTCTTGTTGAACAGCAGGTAAGAATCACGATAGCCCAGGACGCGAGCGCACTCGGTTGCGAGCATGAACAGCTTGTCACCGCGGTTGGGGACAAGGAAAGTCCGGCAACGGTAGCTTCTGCCGCCGAGAAGCTGCCCGTTGAGCATCACCTTCTTCTCACCAAACTCGTCCGTCTCGCGGGGTATATATTCGTCGCCACTCGGATTGAGCTGATCAGTAGTGTGGTCTCTGACAGTGGGCAAAGCCTTCAGAGTCGATTTCGTGGGCGTCGATTTAGGAGGCGCGGCAGGCGGTGCCGTTCCAACGTATGCCGGCGCAGATTGGCCTTGGGAGAGGGACGCATCGGGTCCCTGAGGCGTCTGTGGGGGTGGGATCGGTTGCACCATACTGAGGTTTCGATCGCGTCGACCCGAGGTGAGGATATGTAAGTCTCTGGGAAGGATGCTGTTCTATGTGTTCGCGCAGAGTTCCTATGAGACAGACACAGGTCAGCACAAATTTCGTGGTTTCCAACGGGAGGAAAACTTGAATGCGACTGGCAGTAGTGAAGCGCAGAACAAAAAAAAGAAGCAGTGTAGCAAGAAACAATCGCGATCTGCTAATCGAGTAGCTCTGCGCTGAGTAGTGCGCGAGAGATGTCGACGGATGTTGAGTCATACCAAACATGTGGTGATGGTTGGTATCGATCGGGTGTGTTGGAAGGATACGATGTCACCTCTGCTCATACCGCAAGCCTCAGTTACGACGGGATCTTCCAAAGTAATGCTGATGGTTTATCGGCACAGCACGGCAGCAAAAGTATAGCCAAGACACTTGTGCTGCGAAACCATGAAGCGGCGTGAAAGCAACATGGCAGACACGTGCTCCCGCGCCGGTTGCAATCGCGCCGCGCCAGCAGGTGGAAGCCCTGGCCCCAGGCACTCTCATCAGGCGCTAAGAGCGATGCGCAGCGCGAGAGGACCCAGATGACGCAGGTTGGCAGAAAGCTTGACGATGTTGCTCGATGTTTGCTGGATGAAGAATTTGGGTCGCGAATCCGCAGGCGCTGAGCTGAGCAAAGGACGGCAGAGGATGCGACGCAGGATCAACGGTGCATGACCATGACGGTTTGGTGCGCTGCGGTTTTGCGGGGATGAGGGGAGGGTGCGTCGCTTTGGGGGCAGGTGGGCTGTGGCAAAGCGGAGCCGACGCGAGCGCGCGAGGGTAGTGAAATGCGATTGTCGTCTGCGAACCGGGGGCAGGTTGAACCTCAAGGCGCGACCGGACGACAGACAGCGGGTTGATCGTCTCTTTTCTGCTGGCCGCGCATCGTGTCTGAAGCAGATGACGAGCTCGTAGAGGAACAAATTGGCAGTTCTGGTCGAATGCGCCTGAGAGGCGAAGGCAGGCGGGGGGCAAGTTGGAAGAGTAGAAGACAGGAAACCCACAGGAAGCAAGAGCTTGCGACAAAAGAACACGAAAAAAAATGGGAGCAGACCTACCTGTTCTTTGATTCTCGAAAGACCTGCTGACTGGAATGGTGCGATGAGATACTCTGTACAGGCGTGAAGCCAGCCGTCAGAGAGTATAACGTCGGATGAGGCGGCCTTTGAAGCGCAAGCTTGGGACCAAGCGAGCAAGCCCGTCTGCGTCGTCGACGAAAGGTCGGTAGCCGGTCGCGATAGAGCTGCGATCGTGGTGTGAAGCGAAATAGTGCCGTGAAAAAGACAGCAGAGTCCCAATCAGTCGATAGAAGGGAGCAAGTCGACACGCGGGTGCTGTGCAGCTCGAGGGTGTGTGTACGGCCGTGTAGTGATGATGGTCAGATGGAGTAACCGTGAGCCAGAGGGCCGCAAGAAAACGTAGACAGGGAGGGTGCTTGGGCACCGGGTCTAGGGCCGTGTCCAATATGGGTCAGCGAGGTCAAGCCGCTGAGGGTGGTCGCGCAGCACGGATTCTGTGCTTGGGTTGCAGGGCCAGTGACTTGAGAGTCGAGATAGACGCGACGCAAGACGCAGCAGAGCGTGATGATCGACTACAGACGCGCGCGTGATGGCAGAGAGCGATGGTTCGAGTCCGAAATGCCTGCAGGTAGTAGGTAGGATAGGCAGGCAGTCTGTTCAGTCCCCTGCGCTGCGCTCAGCTGCTTGTGGATAGCTTGGCCTGAGATCGGGTGTGGAGGAACAGAGAGGAAGGGTTGGGACCCGTACGGGATTCGAAGTGGTGGCAGCGAGGCGTGCGATGCGCGCAGCCAGGACAGGGCAGGGCCAGGCGTGCAGCGCTGTGCGGTGCGTACTGGGCTGGCTTGCAAGACTGGGACAGTGGTTGCGATTGTGGATGTGGAGGAGGGAAGGGGACGAGATGGTTGGTAGCGGCAGCGATGGGGACGGTTGTGGGAGTGGGTGGGAGGGGAGAGGGAGGGGAGGGGGATGTAAGGTAAGGAAAGGAAAGGAAAGACCCAGGGATATGGGAATGGAAATGATGAGAAAGAGGAGATGGGTGGATGTGTGGATGGCTGGAATGGATAGATGATGGATGACAGCGACTGTGCGATAGCGTGGTATTCGGTCGTATCCTGGGCGCGGGTCATGAATAATCCCTGTTGGAGGAGCTCAGGGATTGAATGAACTGGAAAAGAACTGGACTGGATTGGATTGGGGGCGAGTCGGCGACAAACAAGTACATAACAGCAGAGGAGCGAATGCGCGAGTGAGAAATCAGAAGAAGAGGCAAAGCTCGTCTGCTCTGTTCTGCTTTGCTCTGCTCTGTCGCTGAGAACGGAAATGGGAGGGGCGTCAGTCGGCTCGTGAACGCGGAGTCAAAGGGGGTGCACGTAGCGAGAATCGCTGGCCGATGGGTGGACAGTAGTTTAACGAGCTGAAAGAACGACGAACAGGGAAGATGAAAGAGGCGCGTTCTCCCACCGTCTGGTCCTTGGTTGTTCAGCGAGTCTCATGATGATGCATGTGATGTGCGAGTAGTTGTGTATGGTGATTGGTATGATGCTCTCGTCGTTGTGGCAGAACAAAGGATGGATAGGCATGCGACTTTAGGCAGACAAAGACACGACGACGTGAGAATTCCTTTCCTTTCTTTCTGATACCATCCCGGTTTGGAAAGAAACAGTCACAGTCATATCAGGCAAGAGCAGGCAGCAACGGGTGATTCGGCGCGAGCAGGCAGGAGCAGCTACGCGTACTTGTCATGTGGCTGTAGCTCAAGCTCTCTAACTGTGGCGCAGGCGGCGTTGCAGGATGCAAGTCCAATACTGAAAAACCACGAGTCCTCTCGGATTCATGGGGTAACATGAAAAAGCTGTACTTGTAAGATGTTCTCGGTCGTTGTGTGCGAGAGATGACGAGGGGCGTGTCGTTGGCTGGCTAAATACGTTAAGGATATGACACTTGAGTGGTTCCGGTGACCTCAAGCTTATGCTAGGACCGAGTGTAATCATATTGCCCCCGATATTTCGCTGTTGGCTCGTGCCGACATGTGCCTCCTCGCGTTCAATATTTTCCAAACCTCCCAGCGTGTTATTGAAGTATGATCTTGACCCATGTTCTTGGGGCGTTGGACAGCACACGTCCAACTATTCATTGTACTCGTAGTCGCAATACCTGCTACGTCGTCACGATACCAGGCCTGCCTGCAGAGGACGAGTGTTGGACCCAACAGCCAGCCAGGGTGAGGCACTTTGGAACAAGACATGGAGGGGGGGGGGGGGGGGGGGGTGAGCCTCGTTACGCACTAATGCAACCAGCAACAGTGTGAGTGGGCCAACAGGCCGAACGGCGCTCCAAAAGCTGCTGCTCTGTCAGCTCGAGGACTGTGGCTGATGAGGCCCCGATGTCAGTATCACAACTAGTACATTACATGAGCATGAGTACATCTCAGTCACCGGTTGCTCGTTCCGCGGAGGTAGGTTCTGAGATCGAACACCTCGCCTGTTGCGCGTTAGCCTCCGCTCTGCAAAGCACGGGAATCATGAAACCGTTTTTTTTTCTCTCTTTTTCTTTTTCTTTTTCTGCCGTCTGTTTTTTACAAGTCATGTTTCTACCTGCTCAGTCAAAGCATTCCGTCTATCCCCGGCGACCATCACTAGGTTGCGCAATTCCACGTGTGTCGCAGTGGCGCCTGGCTCCTACTTTTGACTTCTGCAGCTCGTCGAGCGCAACCCCGCAAGCTAAGCATGCCAAAGTCCTGTTAGGGATGCGACGAGTAAACTTTTGCTGTCTCTCTCGCGTTCGCTACAAGCTCAGTGAGCCCTGGGACACAGAGACAGCGACCCGACCCCGCCTGGTTGCAGCACAGTCATCATCCTGGCTCCCAACCACCTGACACCTGTCTTGCTTTCGTTTTCTTATCGGTTCTTTGGTTTTTAATATTACATCATGCCCTCTTCTGACTGCCAATTGCAGTATAGAAGTCACGGAAGAACGCAGACTGCGCCTGTATCGCATGTATCAGACCAACATCGACAGCTGCAAAATGCCACATGTTAATAATGGCACAATATCTGGTACCCTGACCAACCGTGCTGCGCCGGTGAACCCAGCCAGCGAATCAGCGCCCAAGTTGCCAGCTGGACGCGTGACGGGCAGCGTCACCTTGCCCGTCTGGGCCCAGTCTAGTCCAACTCTATTCTTCAGACACGCCCGTTGCAGCCGACGCCAGGTATGGACGGCGACCAATGCGAACGCAAGGTGTCTTTGCAGTGTACTGCCTTTTGATTTGGTGTCATCTGCCAGTCGAGAAAGAAAAAGACAAGACAAAGAAAGAAACGAGCGTTGGCTGTTGGTTTTCGCTCAAGTCAGACACATTCCAACGTGAGGGGGTTCTATCGTGCACAATACGACGCGCCTCCTCGTGTGCTTGTTGAGCCTTGCGAGGCTTGTCCTCCACACGAGCAACGTGGAGATGAAACACTGTGATTCCATATCAAATTGTCAACAAAAACGAGCTGTGTAGAAATCGTGCCCTGCTGCCAGGGGTAGCCGACCAGGGTATCGCGAAGAAGCGTGCCCATCAACATCGTGGTGTGGGCGCGAGCTTCTAAATTGTCTGTGGTGTGTGTGTCCGTGTGGGTGGGTGATGCCCGTGTGTGAGGTGCGGGTGCGATCGCACAACCCCAGACCGAGTCACCAAACACCCACACCCTTGAGGCGTCTCTGCTTTTTGATTAGAGGCTCTTGTTGGCAAAGAGTGTGTGCGCCGCGGCCAGGAACCCACGACGTTGTGTTGCAATGCCTCTCATCGCATCCCCACATGCTAGGAACTGACGATCGCGCCAAAACGACGCCCTGCTCTACGCTCGTGGAGCTGGGCGTTCTAGGGTAGCCCGTCGCCGTTGAAGAAGAAAGGCTGGCGGGGCTCATCGCTATCGATAACGCAGCTTTGCATCCAATTCTCCAGAATCTGAACATCATCTGCAGGCAAAGTTACAGATCGCGAAAACATACAAACTATTTTGAGCCTCAAAAGAACGTCTCACGTGCAAATTGCGCTACCGAGACGAGCGGGAAAGACTTTAAGGAATCATCAGTATGACCAGTCTCAAGCGCTCACATGAGCCGAGCGCTCTGGCCTCCAACATTTCGAGCAAAACCTACGTCAGATCTACACGCAGCGGCAAGGTCCAGAAGATTGTCAGAGAAGTCTACCTGAGGACCGATATCCCATGTTCTTCAAAGCTATGCACAGCATGTCGTGAGCATGCGCCGCGCAATGCCGCGCAGCAAGGTGAGCATCGCATGAACCATCCTTATCGACCCGTCACCGACAGATCATCGAGACTCACATCCTTCAGCCCAGCCGTTTGTGCTTTCAGACAAGCCTGCCGGCACCAAAGAACATGCGCAAGGTCACTACCTGATGCCCGATACGAACGCCCTTCTGAACGCCATGGATTTGTTTGAGCAGAGCTCAGCATTCTACGACGTCATCATCCTCCAGACTGTCCTCGAAGAAGTTCGCAATCGATCATTACCGCTTTACAACCGTCTCGTGGGCCTCACAAAGAGCGAGGACAAGCGTTTCTATGTCTTTTTCAACGACTTTCGTCTCGAGACGTACGCGCAAAGAGAGCCCAACGAGAGCGTCAACGACCGAAATGATCGTGCTGTCCGGCTCGCCCTCAAGTGGTACGGCGAGCATCTTGCCCAGACAAAGGCAAGCAAAGTCCCTGCTGTTGTCATGCTCACTGATGACCGGGAGAACTTGAGAAAGGCGCATGAAGAGGGGCTGCATGCGTCAAACCTGAGGGACTACGTCCGTGGACTAGAAGACGGAGAGGCTTTGCTGGATATGGTGGCGGACACCATGAGTACTGGCGGTTTCAAGAAGCAGGGTGCCATGCTGTACCCCGAGTACTACACCCTCTCACGCATGATGACGGGTGTGAAGGCAGGCCTCATGCATCAAGGTATTTTCAATGTCTCGCCCTACAACTACCTGGAGGGGTCGATCAAGGTGCAATCCTTTGCCAAGCCGCTCTTGATTCTCGGCCGCGACAATATCAACCGTGCGGTCGACGGCGACGTGGTTGTAGTGGAAGTGCTACCTCAGGAACAGTGGAAGGAGCCGTCCACCAAGATTATCGAAGAGGAGGCCATCACCCGTGATGAGAACGCGGATGCCGAGGGCGAGCAAAGCGTGGTGTCGGAGAGGGAGCGCAAGGCTCTGCAAGAGGAAGTAAAAAAGTCACACAAGAGCAAGGACGAGTCGCGCGCGCAACCCACCGCCAAGGTCGTTGGCGTCATCAAGCGCAACTGGAGGCAGTATGTCGGTCACATTGATCCGTCGTCGGCCAGCAAGTCTTCTACGCAGGGTCGCAAGCAGGACAATGTGTTCCTGATTCCCATGGATAAGAAGATTCCCAAGATCCGCCTCCGGACACGACAGACATCAGAGCTGTTGGGCAAGCGGCTCCTCGTCACGATTGATGCCTGGGACCGGGATTCGAGGCATCCTGTCGGTCACTTTGTCCGGTCACTCGGTGAGCTCGAGACCAAGGCCGCCGAGACCGAAGCCCTGCTTCTCGAATGGGATGTGCAGTACCGGCCGTTCCCCAAGACAGTACTGGACTGTCTGCCGCCAGAGGGCCACAACTGGAAGGTACCAGAGAGCATGGACGACCCTGGATGGCGCGACAGACAGGATCTTCGCGATCTCCTCATCTGCAGTATCGACCCTCCGGGCTGCCAGGATATTGATGACGCGCTCCACGCTCGCAAACTGCCCAACGGCAACTACGAAGTTGGCGTGCACATTGCTGATGTGTCCAACTTTGTCAAGCCCGCCAACGCCATGGACACGGAGGCCAGCATGCGCGGTACGACTGTCTACCTCGTGGACAAGCGTATTGATATGCTTCCCATGCTTCTCGGTACCGATCTGTGCTCGCTCAAGCCCTATGTCGAGCGGTTCGCCTTCTCCGTCATCTGGGAGGTCGATGAGAACGCGGATGTGGTGGGCACCCGCTTCACCAAGTCTGTCATCAAGTCTCGCGAGGCTTTCAGCTACGAGCAGGCTCAAATACGGATCGACGATGCCTCGCAGCAGGACGACCTCACGAATGGCATTCGCATGCTGCTGATGCTCTCCAAGAAGCTGAAGCAGAAGCGTATGGACGCGGGTGCTCTGAGTCTGTCCTCGCCTGAGGTCAAGGTCGAGACCGAGTCTGAGACATCCGACCCGATTGATGTCAAGACGAAGAAGCTGCTGGACACAAACTCGTTGGTCGAGGAGTTTATGCTGTTTGCCAACGTCAGCGTCGCTGCCAAGATCAACGAGGCGTTCCCCCAGACGGCCATCCTGCGTCGCCACCAAGCGCCCCCCAAGACCAACTTTGACGAGCTGTCGGCGCAGCTCCGCACCAAGAAGGGCATGGAGCTCCGTGTCGACTCGAGCAAGGCGCTCGCCGACTCGCTCGATGAGTGCGTGGACCCCAAAGACCCCTACTTCAACACCCTCGTCCGCATCCTGGCCACGCGCTGCATGATGAGCGCCGAGTACTTTTGCTCCGGCACGCAGGCCTACCCCGAGTTCCGCCACTACGGTCTCGCTTCGGAGATCTACACACACTTTACCTCCCCGATCCGTCGGTACGCCGATCTCGTCGCCCACCGACAGCTCGCAGCCGCGATCGGCTACGAAGCTGTGCACCCCTCGCTCCGCAGCCGGGGCCGCCTCGAGGCCGTCTGCAAGAACATCAACGTCCGCCACCGCAACGCGCAGATGGCGGGCCGCGCGAGCATCGCCTACTACGTGGGTCAGGCGCTGCGGGGCAAGGTGGCGGAGGAGGAGGCGTTCGTGATGAAGGTGTTTAGCAACGGGTTCGTGGTTATGGTGCCGCGGTTCGGTATCGACGGGCTGATCCGCCTGCGGGACCTGGCGGAGCCGGAGCCGGAGAGCGAGTTTGACGCGGAGACGTGGACGCTGACGACGAGCGGGAGCAGGAAGCTCAAGGTGGAGCTGTTCCAGAAGGTGATGGTGCGGGTGGAGGACGAGAAGGATGAGAAGACGGGCAAGAGGGGAGTCAAGATGACGCTGATCAGCGCATGAGGATCCAGACTAGAGAAAACAAATTCTTCACGTATTTTGATGTTCTGATCTCACAGGCTTGCATGTCACGAACCAAAAGAGTAGGCTAAGAACTTGCTGTACCGGATGTCACAATGAAAAAGTATGTTTTATTTTTGGCACTCCCAACTCCGTACACCCAAAATGTCGAAAAGTCGAAAAGAAAAAACAAGCAAGAGCATACTGAAAAGAGCCTTTCTTCGCCCTCCCTTCACGCTCATTGTTCCATGGCCTCCACATCTTCCACGTCCGCGGCGCTGTCTCCCCACAGCCCCTCGAGCTTGAACTCCTCTGCCCACTCGGTGACAATCTGCTTTTGATCGGGAGCAACCTCCTCCACGCCCGCAATCTTGGGCGCGGCGGCAGCAGCACCAGGAGCATCGGAGGCGACGGCCAGAACGGGGGCGTCGACCCAGCCCTGGATGCGGCCGTCTCTCCAGTCGGTGATGACGTTCATGGCGGCGCCCTTGAGGTTGGGGATGCCGCCCCTGCCGAGGCGGCCGCGCTTGCGGGCGACCTGGACGAGGAACTCGGTGGTGAGGTCGTCGGTGGGCATCATGGGGGGGATGTCGTAGACGGCGTACAGCTTCTCCATGAGCTCGGGAGACTTGCCGAGGCGGCGGAGGAGGAGGTCGACGGCGGGGACAGGGTCATCGATCTGCTTGGGGGGCACGGCGTTGAGCAGGACGAGGTGGGCGTGGGCCTCGGTCGCGTTCTTGAGGTTGACGAGGCCGCCGGTCTGCAAGGATGAGGAGGAGGGGAAGACGACACCGGGGGAGTCGAGAAGGGTGAGCTTGCTGTCGATCTTGACGGCGCGGATGCTGGTGGTGACGCCGGCCTCGGCGCCAGCGGGGCAGGCCCGGGCGGCGGCGGCGCTGCCCTTGCCGCTCATGCGGTTCAGCAGGGCGTTGATGACGGAACTCTTGCCGACGTTGGGGTAGCCGATGACACCGACGGAGACGGCGCGCTTGAGAGAGCGGCTGGCGGCGAAGCTCTTGAGGGCCTTGAACAGCGCGGCCGAGGTGCCGTTGACGGTGAGGTCGCGGTGGTTGTAGACGTGGGCGTTGGCCGCAGCGCTGGACGCGCGGAGGGGCAGAGTAGGGAAATAGCGGCGCAGGTAGACGAGCCAGTCGCGGAGGACCTTGGGGGGCACGAGGTCGACCTTGTTGACGACGAGGATGAGGCGCTTGCCACCGGCGGCGGCGGCCATGATGCTGCGCTCAACCTCACGCGAACGAGTGCCCTCTGGGTCGCGGGCGTCGAGGACGTACAGCACAACGTCAGCCTCCTCGACAACCTGCTTGAAGACCTTGTCGTAGGTTCTGCGGGAGGAGGCTTGGCCGATGGACATGTCGTTCCTGTTGATGGTCTCGGGCTCGTCATCCGACTCATCTTCGTCCTCCATCGCATCGTCCTGCAGGGTGCGGTCGTAGTTCTCGGCGGTGCGGCGGGCGCTGGCGACGAGGGCAGCCATGGGGTTGGACTCGTCAATGTCGCTCATGTCGTCATCGTCGGCCAGCTCGAGATCCTCATCATCGACGTCGTCGCCTTCGTCGGCCATGGCGTCCGCCTCGACTGCTGCGCTGGCACCCGTCTTGGCGGCCTTTGCCATCTCGCGGCGGCGCTGGACCTCTTCGGCCTTCCTCAGCTTGTTCTGCTCAATCTCCTGCAGCAGCTTCTCCTTGTACGGGAAGAGGTTGGGAATTCCGGGGTCCTTCTTGAGCTTGGAGCGCCATTCCGGGTTCTTCTTGGCCTGCTTGCGATCTTTCCTCTGCTTGGCGGCGGATGCCTTTTCGATCTTGTGGCGAAGACGGGTCGTGCCGCGCTTGGACTGTCGTTCTGGTAGGGGTTTGTTAGATTTTGTCTTCTTCTGACGGTCCTAGGCTCTAAGGAGGAGCACATACTTCTGGGTTTGTTTACTGAACCGGCCATCTTGTCGATTTGAATGTGCTGGCAGGAAATGTGACGGTGCTTGGGATGGCGGTGTTCAAAATCTCGAAAGTTTAGGTGGGATGCGGGAATTCTGCCGTCCGCTTTTTTTTGTAGGGGACACCGCCTACCAGATTGGGCTGCTCATCCAGCGAGACCCCTGCCGCTCAAAAGTGGGGTCTTAACGGTGCGAAAATACAGTTTTTACGTTGTTATAAGCACTGTATCATTTGCCCAAAGGGGACTAGCTCCCTGGCCATCTTGTCTTGCGACTGCTGCACGTTACGATCATCGCAGCTTTTCCAGCAGAACAGCATAAACCACCTCCTCCTCCATCACAAGCACACCTGAGGCTATCGCCCGTTCGCTTTTCACAGAATCGACAGCCATCATGGACTTTCAGAACCGCGCCGGCTCCAAAGGCGGCAGCGGCGGCGTCGCCTCCCAGTCCGCCACCAACGCCGACCGTCGCGAACGCCTGCGCAAGCTCGCCCTCGAGCAGATCGACCTCGACAAGGACCCCTACTTTATGCGCAACAACGTCGGCTCCTTTGAGTGCCGCCTCTGCCTCACAGTCCACCAAAACGACGGCTCCTACCTCGCCCACACCCAGGGCAAGAAGCACCAGACCAACCTCGCCCGACGCGCCGCCCGCGAGCAAAAGGAAGGGAAGAAGGATATCGACCCGGCCACCGGCCTCCCCGTCGGCGTCAACATCCACGCCTCGCGCCGCAACCTCGTCAAGATCGGCCGCCCGGGCTACAAGATCACCAAGATTCGTGACCCCGTGTCCACGCAAAAGGGTCTGCTCTTCCAGCTGCAGTACCCGGACGCGCCGCCCGAGACGAGCCCAAAGTGGCAGGTCATGAACGCCTTCACGCAGCGCGTCGAGGAGCCCGACAAGAATTTCCAGTATCTCGTCGTCGCCGCCGAGCCCTACGAGACGGTCGGGTTCAAGGTGCCGGCGAGGGAGCTGGACAAGCGCGAGGACCGGCAGTTTTGCTTCTGGGATCCGGATGCCAAGGAGTTTTGGATCCAGGTCATGTTCATGACGGAGCGCGAGGAGAGGTTCAACGCGGCCCCGGGCCTGACGGCAAGGCCATAAGTTGGGGGTTTGGAAAGCGAAGTAAGGGCACAGGTCTGCCCGATATCACGGCACTACGGCACCACGCTTGTGACCGGAAGCATCGCCGCAAGACGGCAAACATGACGAGTCATTGTGTCGCACGGGACGAGTCCCGGCACCAGGCCGTCTTTACACCACTACACGTTCACGTGTTCGGTGAACGAAAACTAGACCACAAAGGACGCTGCTCCAAATGCCATAATGCCTTGAAAGGTCATCAATTACGGCTTGCGCCGTGAGAAGCAACACTCTGGAAAAGGGTCGAATGAAAATCAACAAAGGTCACGTCACCTCCTAGGTTTCGCGTGGTGGAAGAGGAAGCATGAAAACTCATCGAACCACAAATCAGGATGAGAAAATAAAACCATCAGAACGGAAACGCATTTCACCGAGAAACACAGCTGTAGTGAATTTTGTGTGATATCGAGTCCCGACATATCTGAAAACATCAAATACACGCTCTTTTGTATGATCATCCAACGTTCTCCTCATGCAGTGACAATATCTCAAAAAGACTGATGAAATGATGCAAGACATCTTGGATTGGAGATCTACCTAACGAAAGTTGTTGTCGAAACGCTTAAACGTGTAACCAATGAACGGAAGGCTCAGCTCTGGTGACTCCTCGACCTGCTGGCTGCGACCCTGCTGGAGAGCCTGCGCCTTGAGCACGGTGGCGTTGTCGGTCTGATCGATCTCGTCCGTCGGAAAGTACGTCGTGTCAATGTTGGAAGACAGACGGGGCTCAAACGGCGCGCGGATACGACGGAGACTGTCAAAGTCGACGCCGCGGAAGAAGGCGTGGTTCTTGATCTCCTGGGCGCCGCCGCGGCCCAGACGATTCTCCGTGTTGCAGACCATGCTGTCGTTATCATGTCAGTCCGGCTCTCGGGTCCCAAGTCTCAAGCTGTCTCTTCCACGTATGGTGGGGGAGGTGAGTTTGCAACGTACCATCGAATGAGATTCTCTGCCTCGACGCCGAGGGTAATGTCATCAGGAAAGTAGAGCGTTTGCCTCCAGTTGACAATCTTGCGGTACGTGTCGTGACTGTCCTCGGCGCAGAACGGCGGCCAGCCGACCAGACACTCGAACATGATGGTGCCGAGAGACCACCAATCGCAGTCGAATGAGTAGCCGGTTCCGGTGAAGATCTCCGGGGCGATGTAATCAGGCGTTCCGACAGTGGAGTAGGCCATTAGTCGACGAGAACGGCGCCAGTCGTTAATCTGAGAGCGGTTGCTGACTGTCAGGTTAATCTGGTCAATGGCTACGGAGCTGCGGTCACGAGGCCGGTTTGATCGGCCCTGCATGAGCTGTTGATAGTAGTTATTGTCGTGCAGCCGGTGGAAGCCCGTCGACAGACCGAAATCTGTCAGCTTAACGTGGCCGCCACGGTCGAGCAGGATGTTATCAGGTTTAATGTCACTGCGTCTGTTGTCAGTACCAGATCAGAGACGGAGCTCGGGACTCGCAACATACCGATGGATGTATCCAAGTTTATGCACAGCGTCGATGGCCAACACAATCTCGGCAATGTAGAATCGCGTGATATCCTCGGAAAAGATTTCGTACTTGATGAGCATGGTCATCAGATCGCCACCAGGCAAGAACTCCATGAGCATGTACAAAAAGTACGAGTCCTGGAAGGTGGTGTATAGCCTGACAACCCAGGGACTGTCTGAATCGGCGAGAATGTCACGCTCCGAGCGGACGTGGGCGAGCTGGTCCTTCTTGAACATTTCGGTCTTGATCAGCGACTTCATGGCGTAGACCTTGCCGTCTCCGCGCTTCTGGACGAGCTTGACCTCTCCGAAAGCACCCTTTCCGATGATCTTGACGGTGGTGTAGTTTTCGGGCTTTTCCTTTGTGCGCAGGAAACGGAGGTATTGACCCTCCTTGCGGCCAGCTGTCGACCAGAGCTGCTCTTTTCGGGCCGGGTTCTGGCTGGGGTCTTGCAGCTTCTGTTCCAGCTCGCTCTGTCTGTACGGTACTGTCAGTCTATATTCACCGCGTACGATGACCATTTTGTGAACAAGACGGAACCCGCCATACCTCTGGTTGCGCTCTCTGGCCCTCTTGACACTGTCCTTGAAGAACTCTGCAGCCAACTGCGAGCACTTTTTCTGGTTGCTGTTGGCGTTCGAGCCGTACCGGTCGGGGTCCCTCTCCGGTGCCGTCTGGAAGGTGTGAGAGGACGCAGCACTGCTCTGCGATGGCATGGGAGGGTGGTTGGCGTAGTGAGAGGCTCCCGACTGGCCGCTACCGCCGGCGGTGCGAGGTCGCTGTGAGGGTGGCGGGCCTCGAGAGGCGTACTGCGCGCTGCGCGAGGTGGCGCCGCCGAGGTTTTGGTGAGAGAACTGATGGGCGAGACCGGTGTTGGGGTCGTTGCCTCCGGGGGTGTTGGATCGAGGCTGGTAGCCGTAGTCGTTCAGCTGCTGGGCAGAGTATTGCTGCTGGTACTGGGTCTGGCTCTGTCCCTGGCCTTGGGGGAAGTAGCCCTGAGCACCGTAGCCATTGTTGTAGGCAGCCTGCTGGTGTAGTTGCTGCGACTGCTGCTGCGACTGCATGCCGGCTTGCTGGCCCTGCTGGGGGTAGACGGGCTGGGGGAAGGTTGAGGGGGTGGTGGGATAGGTTCGATCGGAGGCAGAGCCTAGGCGATCACTGCCATTGAAATTGAGGTAGAGCTTGCTGTTGCCGTTGGCGTCCATGCTGTCGAGAGGTGGGCGTCGTGAAAGCCCGTTACCAACTCTTTTCGATTCAGGAGGTCGGGAGATCGGTCGGTCTTGGGGTCGAGCGTCGGGGGGGGGGGGTCGTGAGCGAGGACAAGGCGTAGGGCGTGGGGCGCGTGCCAGGTCCGATGGAGGACAGAGCTGCTCTGATTTCACCGGCTTTTGCGGGTAAAAAAAAAAACGAAGAAAAAAATAAGGGACGAGTCGAGGCAGAGATACAAGCAGGCAAGAGGCAGTCAGAGCTGCATAGAGAATAAAAGAACAGAAGCAGCTTTCTGAACGAAACAAGGCCAGGGCCTGATACGATGGGAGGTGAAAGCTTGCCCCCTCCCCGTCCCCTCCCTCCCTCTGGTCTGGTCTGGTCTGGCTCTTGTTGGTTGGTGTTGGTGCTGACCCCGTTTTTTGAAACACCACCTGAAGGGCCCTGCGCTTTGCCGCCTGGGGAGGGGTCTTCCGCCACTAACGGCGGCCTAGCTCAGGGCACTGAGCGAGACAGCCTGACGCTAGGCCTCTGCCGCTGCCATTTCCAGCCACAGGAGACTCACTGTAGTTGTCCACTGAAAGCCTGAAAGGGGATAGGAGCAAAGTGCGCGTATTCATGTGGCGAGACGATGGTCAGCACCTAGGCATCAGGTTCAAGGGACAGCTCTCGAAGCGGTGAGGATTTCAGCGTTCTTGAATGTCATTGTTCCGTTCATCAAGTCCTGCATACTGCTTTCGAATCTCAAATTGCATCACCCTCTACTTGATGTGCTTCTTGGATACGTGCATACTTGTTTCACATTGATGCGTAGTTGTACGGATGTATCCATGTGGTTGGGATCACTGTCACGTGCTTCTCGTCTCGTCCCTCTTGATCAAAGCCTCAAAAGAATGTTTTATCAAGGCTGTTCATGAAAGTCAACAGCCCGAAGCTGTCGTCAAGAGGACCAGAACCTCAAGATATGCAGTGAAATGATGAGTTGCCGCAAACGACACCAGCATGAGGCCGCGTCGGATGGCCGTCACCGCGAAAGCTTATCGCGGCCCTCCGAATCCTTATCGCGCGTAATTTTTTCCCCTGACATCGCCGGCCCGGCGTCCATCTACGTGACCCTTCCGACGACCCTTCGTCCATCCTGATCCTCTCATCACACCACCCACTCTTCCCCAGACCACCGCCATGAGCGAAACAAGCTCTACCCCAGCCCAGCCGGCCTCGGGCCCTGCGGCCACCACAACCCCTCCGAAAGCCGCCCCGAAACCTCAGAACCCGGCCCTGCGCATGCTCGGCCTCCCGAACCTCCCCAAGAAGCTCCCCTCACGAAACTGGATGATCTTCTTCGCCGTCACCGGCGCCATCTCCTCCGCCATCATCTACGACAAGCGCGAGAAGAACCGCGCCACCGCAAAGTGGCGCCGCACCGTCGCGCCCCTCGCCAAGGAGCTGCTGCCCAACGCCGGCCAGCTCCCGCGCAAGCTGACCATCTACATCGAGTCCCCGCCCGGCGACGGCCTGCGCGTCGCCCAGGACCACTTCATCGAGTACGTCAAGCCTGTGCTCGCCGCCTCGGGCCTCGACTGGGAGTTTGTGCAGGCGAGGCAGCAGGGAGACACGCGGGCCGCCCTCGCCGCCAAGATCCGCATGGCGAGGATGGCGCACGAGCGGCCGGACGAGGAGCTGCCCCTGACCGACGACACCCTGATCGAGTCCATCAGAAAGTCAAAGAACATGCCGCCTTACGAGGGCATCAAGGGCGACGTGGTAATAGGCAGGCATACGTGGAAGGAATACGTTCGCGGCTTGCACGAGGGGTGGCTCGGTCCGCTGGACCCGCCAGCAGTGCCAGCGCCTGTTACTGAGGAGAAGCCGATCACGCTGGAAGACGACGCTGCGGGCGTGAAGAAGGAGGGCGAGGAGAAGAAGGAGGGTGAGGAGAAGAAGAAGGAGGAAGAGGAAAAGAAGCCGGCACGTCCTCCCCAACCAGTGCCGCACAACACGCCAGACGACTACCAGATGGCGAGCCTCCCCCCGCATATCCCCAACGAGTTCTCCCCGTCCACGCAGATCCCCTTCCCCCACCGCCTCGGGTTCCGCCACACCTTTGTCCGCCTGGGCTGGTTCTTCAACCGCCGCAAGCTAGCCGACGATATCGGCCGGGAGGTCGCCGCCGTGTGCTACGCCGCCGCGCGCGAGTACCGCACCGTCGACGGCCAGTACGAGCAGCAGCTCGCCCTCGAGCACGAGGAAAAGGACTGGGTCAAGAGCGTGTGGAAGGAAAAGGAGGAGCCGCCGAGCGAGGAGGAGGAGAACAAGGCGGGCCCGGCAAAGGAACTGATCTGGGCCTCGCCGATGGTGCTGGATGAGCGTATCGCGGGGAGAATGCGCCGCTTCGAGGCCACACGGGAGCTCGAGGCGCGCGCCTCCGAGGTTGTCGTGCCCGAGGAGGAGATTGAGGGATGGATCAAGGGCTCTGTGCGGAGTCTGTGGCGATGGGGAGCGTCCTCCTTTGCGGAGAAGCCGAAGATCCCTAATGTTGGGGACCTGAACGAGGAGTAATGTATTTGTCTGCGGCGCAGCTGCTTGTATATCATGATAGATTCTGGGATGGGTGAACGGCTGGGAGGTGTTGGCATCTGCGAGCATGTCTTGTAATATTGTACCATAGCTTGAATCGAGATTGACATCTCTACCCGGTTTTTTTTTATTGGCACATTGTGACAGGTCATCAAGGCTCCAACATCATGCGAGTTTCTTGTTGGCTAAACCGTAAAGACTCGTATGGGAGAGGATCGAATGTTGACTTGATATCACTGCGTTACAGGCGGATGGCTATAGCCCGACGCGGTGCAGGGTAGGCCAGACCGCCTCACTGTCTACGTCGCATGCCTCCTGGTCACATTCCTTCTGAAGCAGCAATTGAGCAATCGAGATGGCCCGAAAGGGTTCGGAATTCTGCTTCTGCAGCACGCAAAATTATACGGTGTAGATGTACACAAGTAGACCAGATTGCGGCTGTGATCATTCCACATGTGGAAGGTTGTCCATCTGCACAGGACACACCCAATACCCACGTCGCGCACCGCCACCCTCCCCAGCCAAATCCTGGTATTCAATACCGGAGACTGCTAAGAATAATCCCACAATCCCATACTTCCACGATCTGTAATCCATAATCCATCATCCACAGTCCAATAGCGGTCGAGACTCGGGATCCAGTCCTGGACGCCAGAGCCCCCCGCCAATCGGCCGGCGCGTCCAAGGTGGTAAGGCAAAATCGAAGGCGACGAAGCGGGGCACTGGCGCATCGTCCCTGCAGCTGCCCGCAGCCCACGGCTGGGCTCACCTCGTCTTTGCTTCTTTTTTGTTCTGACTTGCCGTCGCCCCTCAAAACCCGTTCCTTTTCGTTTCGGTTTTTGATTTCATTACATCAGATAACTAGGTGTGATCGTCATCAGACATGGCTCCGGCACGTTGAAAGACCAGACACGCAGCTGGGCGTCCGGAGAACGCCGTTGCGCATCGTCACTAAGAGCACGTGCCCCTAGCCTGGCGTCTTGCTGCTTTCGCTGGCGGGGGGGGGGGGGGGCGGGGGGGGCGGGGCC